>BJKM01000645.1:0-100000 GCA_015082035.1 Chaenogobius annularis
ACAGTCGAGATGGTTTCATATTGGCTGTTCCACACTAACATGGGCGCGAGAGTTGTACTTTGGTGCTAGGGCGCATGGAGAGGGAACTTCGTATAAAGCCAGAAGCTGCATTTGAAGTCCTATTTCTCTGAGCCACAGGCGGGCAGCTGCAGAGGACTCTGAGCACAGTGGACTAATTTTGATCGTACTTCCTGGTTCTAGTCCAGGACCAAGCAGCAGCGCCTTCTATGGTACTGCAGCTGTTTTACAGCTTTCGTTTGGAGAGGCAGTGAGCAGGCCGTTTACAGTAGTCTAATCTACTAGAGACAAACGCAATGGATAATTTCTCTCCAGTCTGGTTTTAACACTTAGATTGGATTTTGGCAATGTTTTTTAGATGCGTAAAAAGCTGCTGATGTGATTGATTCTGACGTGGCTGTTAAGAATAAATTCACAATCTGAGTCCATTATTCCCGCCAGGATTTCCTTTATAGCGTTATCTGTAGGTTTTAGAGCGAGAGCTTCGAGGAGACTTGATGGCTGTTAAGCTAGCTGTTCTTCTTTGTTTCTGTGGCCAGACGTATGATAACAGTCTTGTCTGTTAGCCTCTTCAGCTTGAGAACAGTTGTTTTGCTCCACACACTGATCTGGTTTGATGCAGTGACAGACGTGAATCCACCTGGTCCATATTCCACGCTTTCCTTGCTCAGTGTAAACCATAGATCCTCTTTTGGAGCCAGACGTGTACGTCTTCTGTCGTAATTCCGAAGACTTTCGGAAAAGCCACTTCCTCAGGCGTGCGTAAGTC
Organism: Chaenogobius annularis; assembly: GCA_015082035.1. Taxonomy (NCBI): domain Eukaryota; kingdom Metazoa; phylum Chordata; class Actinopteri; order Gobiiformes; family Gobiidae; genus Chaenogobius; species Chaenogobius annularis. The sequence goes on from BJKM01000645.1 coordinate 788, forward strand.
ATACTGAGGAGAGTCCTACCAGCAGCATGCTTATGATGCCTGGTCAACAAGAAGGGACTTTGGGGGCTTTGGTCTGCCGCACTGGTGGTCCCCCTGTGGTCTACCCTATAGGCCGGGGAGCATGGTTGCCGCAAGAGCACTTAGGGCCTCCGGCGAAATTTGTCTGTTAATATAAAATAAGAACTTCCTTCTTCCAGATAGGACTTTTAACCAGTTTAGAGCAGTGCCAGTGAATGCCCATCCCCTCACAGGCTCCCTTAGTCTCTCGGCTTAATGGCCCTGGTCTTGCTGGTCCTGGTTTTCCGGGGCATCGAGGTCGACCTTATCCATAGACCAAGGCCGACTACAGCCAGACTCAGAAGTTGCAAACATGCTCAGAACCTTAAGGCACCAGACGATGGCTCTATGTTGGTCCTGCGCCGCGTTCTCCTAGCTGCGTCCTTTTCATTGGTAGGGCCAGACTTGTGCAGGATGGTACTTAGCCCATGGTAGCGGAGATGCTTTGCGTTGACAACAGGCTCGGAGCGTCCTCAGTGCTGTGTGATTGGAGGTCCAAAACTCCGTCGCACTCGGATCTAATGCTGCCTATGTGTTAGGATGTCGCAGTTATCTGATTCCTAGAGAGCCGTATCAAAGCCGCGACAGCGTAGTGTTGGTGTACATCAACCTTTTCATGAGGACATGTGGTCGAGACCCCTATTGAGAAGTGGCAGCATTAGTAGCCATGCTTGGGCTTCCCTCTGGTGATCACCTTTGTTGAGGCCTACGACATTGTAGCCTAGCGTGTCAATCCAAGTGCTTTCTGCTCCTGCCAAATGTGAGTTGAGGCGTTATGGACCTTTCCCATGTTTCAACTAGACATCTGAAGAATGCTCTCAGTTATTGAGGACTGAGCGAGTGTTGAAACTAGTGCCATGATTCGTATACCCAGAGTGGACTTCTGTGACCTAGGTCCAGACGTGTTTAGGCGTAGCACTAATACTGTTTAACCACTCAGCAGGTCCTCTTGGTTTCAGACTAATTTTGGCCTGACTTGTATTGACAACCGTGATGCCCCAGAGTGGAGTGCTTTGACCTGGGATGGACGGTTTAGTGAGGCACTACAAGCTCGACCTGGGAGTACTCTAGTTTGAGTCCTATATGTAAGGACACCAGTCACAGGGCTCTGAAGGAATCTCCTCTGTATCACGTTAGTGCGGAGAGTAGCATATAGTGGATGCTCCAACAAGTAGAGTCTCTGCGTGCGTAAGTGGTGCTTTGCCCTGTGCTTCTTGTCAAATGCTGTTTGTTACGGCGTTATGATTTTTGCATTGTGAGGAGGCTTTAGACATTTCAGAGCGAGGTATTTAGTTGCTAATTGCCCCTAAGTGTGACAAAGGTCATATAGATATAAGCGTCAAACTCTGCACGCTACTGGTGTGCCTTCTAGATAATGCCAGTGCGTAACGGCAGCTGCCTGCAGAGTATGTGTGCTGCATGTCACTCCTGAGTCCATTACTGTTGGCAAAACAAGGACACAGGCTCTCGCATGTTTGACTCTTGGCCATGAGTAGCTCAGCTTTGTGGCGCAGCTATTCCCTGGGCCACTGCGTGGAGATCACTTATCTGCGTTGGGCCATAGTACTTAGCTTCATACAAGAGACTCAAGCCAGGAGTGGTAGGTGCTTACCTGGCAATTACTATTGGGTGTGCTTACTATGCTTCTCTGGTACTCACATCCCTTATCTGCATTTCCTCTTCTTTCTGAACCTCGCTGGAATGCGTATTGGACACTGACGACCGTCGCCATTCCCATCGGGGTTGATCGAGTGCTCCTGTAGCACGGGCTAGCGTCTCACGAATTTCTGGTGTCCGTGGCTGTATTGCCCTGGCTCTGACCTCACTGTCCACCTTTGGGCCAGCTAGCTCACATGCGCCTTCTGCCTGGCCAGATACTTTTATACAGATATTGAGACCCTGCTTTCTAGATAGGCGCGGTCCCAGAACTGTGGGTGTCGCATTTATAACGACATCTTGTCTCACCAAACTGTTAGCACTTTTGGTGACAAAGCAAGTGAGATGGCCAGGTTATCATCAAATTCATTACCCCAATTGGTCAAGTAGAGCTGATTAGAACATGTTGTCAGAACTTTTTGAGTGCGCTATTGCTTCCTCGTATTCTACATGGCATTTGTGTGTTGCACCCTAGTGGTCTTGAGTCGACTTCATGGATGTGAGTCTCCTCTTCCGGACAATTTGCTTGAACGCGTGAGGCGCCAGAACTCGTTGTGTCTGGTGGGTGGTATAAAGCTCGGATAAGTGCCTTGGTCTCCAACTGTAATACTACAGGAACAAGAATCGTAATCTAGACCACGGACTCAGCCAAGTGAGGCAACTACTTTGATCGACTGAGGAGCCCACAGAATATGATCGTGTGGTTGTGACATTTGACACCTAGGTTTTCCCCCTCCTGGTCTCTTCTTGTACATTAACTAGAGTAGTGTGTTGTAGCCCGGCCCTAGACCTTGTTGCCGGATGGAGCTTGAGGCCCACGTACGAAGTCGGCGTTGCATTAGTTATGGACCGTAAGCAGCTTTTCGGGGCTTGACAGTCGACTGCAACTTCGATATGCTGGTTCCTTTTAGGGTTCACGTGATCTCAACGTGCACAGACGTATACTCTGCCACCAAACGAGTTGGAGTGAACGCAATGTGGCGATAAATTCAACCTGTTTATATATTACCCAACTAGTCGGCACTCAGACAATTGTCTAGCAATGGCTTATCGTACCTGCGCTAGGATGTGTGCTGGCATTCCTCTCCTCAGGGCTTCAGAAATAGTGCATCAGAATCTCAAGAACCTCTAGTGCAGTAGTGGCTGAGGAGGCAGTGCTGTTTAGACCATCGAACTCGAGAGACTTGTAGTGGCATTGTGGACCCGTGTGTTAGTGTACCCCTAGGTCTTTATATGAAGCTGGAGCCTGTACACTTAGAATATGTCGAAGAAACACACCCTCTCAGACCCCAAGAGAGGAGCGAGAACTACCTTGTTGAGCAACCTGGAGTTCATGGACCTTCTTGAGACAACATGGCGCACTAGCTCAACATCTCTCTCGCGTTTTTCGTTTTTCTCGTAGGCAAGACGTTCGAAGTTTGCACAACGAGATAAAGTTTAGCGCCAGGGGGGTAGGAGCTAGGTTTGACAGGTGACGTCTCCAGAACTTATTGTAGGGACATCTAAATATCCTTCCTCGGTTGCCTTTTGCTCCCATATTTGGGGCGCAAGACCATTAGTGGCAAGTGATTCTTCAGACACCAGATGATGAGAATCCAAGATATGATGATATGACAGCTGAGAGATTAAAGACATATATTGTCCATTTTTCACTCTGATATACGCATGGATGACATCTTTTGGCCTACATAACGAGCTCTGTCTAGTCAGTACCATGTGCACCCACTTAACAAGTTGCTTATGACTATGCGACAATGACATTTTTCGAGTGCTTTGATGACCCCTGGTTCCGTGCTCGTTACTATATATTTTGAGCGAGGGAATATGCGCAAAACAGAGTGGAATTTTCTCTGACCAGATGACTGTGGCGCAGCGCGAGTGGGGGCTGAGCGTGCTGTCAATTTTTTATTGTTCGCCGAGTCCAGGATGTGTTTGGGCCTTTGCGCCTGTGTTTCCTTATCTGGCTCAACACAGTAATATGTGAGGCGCCCAGACTTAATGCAAGGACTCAGGGCCCTTCATGTTGGTCGAGGAGTGCTTTTGACCTGCGAGCCACCGACGGCGTTTGGGTTTTGGCTTTGTTGCCACTTTGGTATACTCTTGGATCTCTTCTTAAGTGCGCCCCAGACTAGTGCCAGAGTGGATCTGCGTCAATCGTGCCTGCTGGAGTCAGACCCTATTGGGAAGCTGGCATTCCTATATATATCCCTCGTGGTTTCTGCTGGGCATACACTTTCCCGGTGGAAAGCCGGAACTGGAGTGCCAGGGACTTGATACCCCAGAGGTGGACCTGTCGTTTGAGCCTGGGCGACAGATTTTGTTGCTTGGGAGTGGCTTTGCGCTGGTTTCCTTGTTGGTCACGTTTGTTAGCGCGCCAGATTGTGCGCATGAGAGCTCGTTTGGGTGAACGCCCAGGATGGAGAAGGGCGAGGTGGTGTGTGTGTTATACTGGCCTATGGACTTTGGGGGCTTTGCCTGGTTTTCCTCGTTCCTTTTGGAGGCCAGACTGATGACAGGACCTAGCCCAAGAGTTGGAGAGGCTTTGACCCTGGAAAAAGTGCGTGTGTGAGGGGGCTCTGGCCGTAGTGTTTTATCTGTGTGGGTCTCGCTTGTTTTAGCAGACAGAGAGACTCAGGGGAGAGTTGCTGCCAGGATCTTCATCTAGCTCTCATAATGAGACAGCTGCTAGTGGTTCTTAGCGAATGTGGAGTCGCGAGAGTGCTTTGGGAGCCAGTCTATATGTGCCCCTTGGAGTTTTATTCATCTGATGCGTCAAGTTGGGGGCGATGGGAGTTGTGAAGACCCCTGGGTGAGATTGGAGATGGGGTGAGACGAAGTGAGGGAATAATTCGTCTCTAGTGGGGAGGTAGGGAGTGAGTTGCTAGGGTGGTTGCGACCCATGGGACAATGCACGGCACTGCAGTGTGTCGGGCTTTGCGGCTGCGGCTCCCTCTGTCCTTTTTGGGGCACTGGCAGATTTTGCCAGGATCGCGCAAGAGTATCTGGCCGGAGTCGCGTTGCACACCGGGCATGCGAGAGCTTGTTAAATTGTTCGTCCTGTGCTCATGTAGGCCTCCGTTGCATTGGATAAAGACTCGAGAAACATACTGTCCGTCGCCGCATACTGCCGTAGGCCCAGGGGGTGGTAGATTGTGTGTGGTGCTGCTGCAGATGAGTCTGGAGGTGGTGGAGGTGATCGAGTGTGGCTTGTTGAGCAGGTGGTCCATGTGTGATGCGCGTGTTTCTTCGTACTTTCTTTGCTCCTACTGCGGTGTGCCTTTTGTGGTCGCGACACTTCGGTGGTGACCTGACGTGAACAACTCCTTGGATGGCCACAGTAGTGTGAGTTGTAGTGCTGTTGTGACTCCTGAATGTTGAGAACGAGTTGCCAACTTTGGGTTCTCGTGGGCTTGTATATGCCCTGGTGTCCTCAGCTGGATCGCGTAATTCTCGTGCGCCAAGTTCCTCTCTTCTCTAACGCGTGATGGTCTGCCACTGTGTAGCAGGCCGGTGGATCATTAGTTGACCCAGATCCGATAGATCCTCTGGCACTGTGATGGGCGCTTTGCCTGTTCCTCTGGGCTCCTTTTTGCCAGACAAGTCGTCTCTTCAGCACCCTCACGGTTCGCACTCTAGCAGAAGGTGTGGGCCATTCTCTGTAAACAGGTCCTCTCGTTTCCAGATAGATAGAAGTTTCTCAATGTAGTGCAATTCTCTTGTTGCACACTCTTTAGACAGCCATTGTGTTCAGCTGAAGCAGCCGGCTAAACTTGTTTATCTTCCTGTCGATGTGAAGAGGTCCACTTATGGATGTTTTTTTATTTCCATTTATTAAGCTCGTCGATAACCCCAAGAAGTCTCTTTTCAAAACTTCAGTCTCTTCGGCGTGTGTCCAACTGCGCCCACGTTCACCAATCAGCTGTTTAACTCCTTTATATGTGGCCAAAACATTAGAAATACGTGACGTAATCTCAGTGACTGTGGCGCTGGGAAAAAGAATGTGTTTTGATTTTTTCATGCATCACGTACTTATCGCACCCCAATCAAGACGACCTTGACGTTAGGCACAGATTCTCTCTCTGTCTCTGTCTGCCTTTTGCGCACGATTGTCTCCCATTTTCCTTTGTTCATTTTACTCAGTCTTTGAAAGTGGTAAAATCTGTTTGTAAGCTGTATATTTAGGTGGCGTTACTATCTTTGTATTGCTTTGGCTTCGAACGACTTTGTTTTCCTGGCTTTAGACAGTTTTGGAAACGAAACAGAGTCACTTCCGGTTTAGGTTTGAAAGTAGCTGTTTTTTCTTGTAAAAAATGTGGACTTCTTACCACTGGTATGACACAGGGATTGTATCGTGCAGTCCTTTTTCAGATTCCAAAGCAAATATCCGTGCTTGTAGCTCATGAATTTCTTGTTGAAATTTCCAACAGCGTTTACAGGAGTTTGTTCTCTTCTCACGGACATGTCGCTGGTTCGTCAGATTTGTTGATTAAAACTCTAAAAATGTTCTTAAAATCCTTGGTTGACTTAAAAAAGTCATAACAAATAAGAACAATAAGTTCTTATTTGAACAATAAGTTAATTAATGAATACTTTCTACCATAACCTCATAAGCGCATAATGGAGATTTTAATGTAACATTACAGAAAAACTCCAAACATAAACGCCCACATTCAAGTGTATTCTGACATAAACGTTCAGGCTGTAACGTCAAAAATGTTACCATCGTAATCTGCCATTTTTTGTGCAAAACTCCCATAAAAAATATATTGGCATTTGTTACGCTTGATTGTGAAAAGAATATTGTCGTAATTTGATCACACAAATCACATAGAGTATATCAATGTTTAATGTAATTTATCTGGTCTATATTTCCAGAAAATATAGCAGACTTCCATGGTGTTATATCTTTTCTGAGGCTACAGACTGGCGCCAACTACTCTGAATTTGCCCTGTTTAACATTAACCTTAGCTAACGTTAGTTTTCAATTGTTTTTTAATTTAACATGGAATGTTTAACATGAACATTATTTAAATTTCACAGATGTGTCTCAAATGACGTTATAGTTTATAAAGTCAAAAACTATAAATGCACCAGCGAACATAGCTGGCTCGTGTCTAAAACAGATAGAGTAAGGCTAGCAGGTAACAATTCACATTAGCTAATACTTAGCTAGTAATAATAAATACTTACCGCCAACTAAGACCTTGGCTGAAAAATGCCGACCTCCTTTTTCCCAGTCCATTTCACATTTATCCACCCATTTTCATCTTCTAGATTTGGGCACTTGCTGATATCATTCAACTCTATTTCTCTTCTGTCTTTTCTCTGCTATCCACTCTAACCCCCCACTTCCACCGTGTTATCCTTAAAATAATAAATGGCGTTAGCCCAAACGCAAGTAAACATAATCCAAATAAAAGTGTTTAAAAAACTGCAGCAGACGGACTCCTTCTCGCTCACCGCCAAGTGTGAAGAAGCGCAATTCATGTAAGGCGCCAAAGGACTATCGCGAGATTTGACGTTACTTTTCCTTACTTATCCTGGATGTTAGTACCGCGAGACTACTATCCGTTGATACGCAGAGAAATGGCGAAACGGTCGGGACCTTTATAAAAGCATTTGGAAGACAACACAGACGGAATCCACGACAACAGATGGAAGGTAAGTTATCCATAGACGCTAATGCGGCCCGCTGCTTCAAATCCTATAACTTGTTGATGTTACCTGGATAGGTGGAGTTAGCATCGCATGGATTAGCATCGCAGGTGGTTAGCATCGCAGGTGATTAGCACGCGGTGGAGTTAGCATCGCGCAGGTGGAGTTAGCATCGCAGGTATTAGCATAGCCCCGCAGGTGATTAGCATCGTTTATACACATTTAGCACTCACTATGCCCGTGTTTGCTCATCCAAATTCATTGCGTGAATAATTAGAAAATGTTTGAATACTTGAAAAAGTGAGTAGTTTATATTTGCGTTGAAAGACGTCGGTTTTAAGAGATTAAGTTTACAGGATACTTTGAAGACGAGAACCTCGTCGGTACTCTCATTGGTTCAAATGTTAATTAAATGTAATATATTCGCCTATTTTATGTTTTTAGATCACCCAGTTAAAATATTGAATTGAATTCTTGCTTCATAATAACAATGTTTATTGAATGTTATTATTAGACGATAAATATCTCTGCCTATGAAATTCATTAGTCACTTTATCTTTTGCTTTTTTACTAATGCAGAGGCACAAAGAACTTCGATGTTGAAATGAAGCTGACGTTGAAGACGACGTTGAAGACGACGTTGAAGACGACGCTGAAAGACTACGCTACGACTGCTTAAAATGTAAGTTATGTGTGATTTTATTTTTATGTATAGTATATTTTAATATGTTTCTTAATGCATGCCCTTTTTTGATTGAATATATGTTGTTTTATTATTACTCGTGTTTATGTTGCACCTTTAACATCGAGACAATTCTATGTTTGTGAATATTTGTTCATTGACAATGGCAATAAACTCTTTCTGATTCTGATACTTTATTTGGTGGATTGCAGTGCGTCTAACAATAAGAATCCTTTGTTAATTTAATTTTGAGGTCTATAAAAAGATGCTGAGAGTTGGCTAATTTGCATAGTAAGCAAATAGTGCGTTTATATTTTGGATGTTACATTACGAAGTAACTGAATCAATATGTATTGGGAAAAAAGTGGATTAAATTGCTCTTTATGGAAGAGAGCTAATAGCCTACTTTCACTGTTGCCTAACATGGATGATATATATTTCTGCTGAATGCCTTTATTTTAATCCTTCTATTAAATTACTGCTTTTATTATGTGAGCTCTACATTATTTTTTGCTTAGTTGTCATGTTACTCCCTCATTAATTTTTCGAATCCACTTTTAAATGTGCTTATAAAAATATTTAGTTTATTTTTCATCGACCAGGAGGCAACAGTGACTCTAACAATGATGACACTGAAGCTGACCTGTGTGCCAACAGTGAAAAAGAGCTTGAAGAGCGTGAAGAAGAAAATTCCCTTCATTCAACTTGGGTCATAACATCAAAACATTCTCAATCCATCTTGGGTTTCAGACCAACATTCTACAGGCCAGTATATTTCATGCAGATGAGGTCAGTTAAAATAAATTCCGTGGGAAATGTCAACAATTTTTGTTGTAATCACAGAAGTTAATAAATCTAGATCACTAGTAGAAATTTGCCGATGTAAAATCTAAAAGTGAAATTAACAATTTTAATCTGACAAAGTACAATGATGATCAATGGGATTCTGGCTCTTGCCCCATCTGAATTTGATAATCACATCTAGAATCTGAAAACTAGTAATTGGTTGTTTTCAGATTCTAGAAAAGGATGATGGCATGACCTCACATATGGACAGTACCTGAGATTTATTTTTGTAACTAGATTTTATATATTCAGTATATACAATTCAATCTTTAATTTTGATCAATACATTTTTAGTTTAGTTGTAATGTCATCTTGAAACTCAGCAATTGTTAAGTTAATTTTACCTGTCTCCCAATTCTATTAAACATGATTGGCCCTTGAGAATAGTGTTGATGCCCTCTGACACCATCAATAATCCATACATGAATAGATCTCGGGATGATGCGAGTAAAACAATCAAACCTGTCCAGCATCCATAGCTGTACATTTGCAAAACAGTCTAAAAAGTTAACAAGAAATCTGAGCAAGTCGTGAACTGCTGTGTATCTACTCGTAAAAATATGTGTCACTCTATTTGCCAAATATGTTTTAATGAACACAATATTTAGCGTCTGAAAATATCTGTCTCATGCATAAATTTCAGATGATAATATAAAATTTGCATTTATTAAAACATCATCTGATCTTATAGTGTGATAGTAGTTTATTGTTCTTCCCTAGCTATTTGTTGTACTTTTTTTACAATGACTGTTTACTCTCTATGGACGATTGAACTATGTTTAACAGGTTTCCATTAAGGCATTATTTTCTAAAATCTTATCACTGAGCTACTGCACAATCCTATTAGATTTGCAATCTGACAAACATTTTTCTGCTAGCTTCAGAAAGAAGTGCCCTTTTTTAACTTAAACCACTGTTAAAAGACTGAACATGAATTGCGGACCCCAATTCCCCCAAAAATACTGTGCAATATTTAGTTTGATCGCAATATTTGTGGGTACATTCATATTACTGCAAAGGCTCATAGACATCCATCTGTAATTATGACAAATGATTTGTCCGAATAATATTGAATTGCTATTTTATTGATTGTGTGTTTTCATCTTCTTCATCTCGCAAAACAAAGATGCAGGCGACATGCCCTTGTATCCGGGCACTCCACTTTACAGAGGCAGAGGCGTACTCATGCTGATGTCCTATGTTTTGCGGCATAATCTGACTGGTGAAGCACTGACCCATCTGCTGGAAATGTTCAACATCATATTCCCAGGGTGATCCCATCTTCACATTATCTATTTTCAAAAGAAATAGCACCAATGTTCAAGAGTTCAAAATGCAGCATTTGGCCCATTTTGTATCACGTTATTGAACTCCAAGAACATTTGAATGTCTTCATTATGGTTTGGTCCTGGTAAACCATCTATGTTAACATTCTTAACGCTTTAGTAAAGAAGCATCATCATTGGAGACTGAAGGTGTTGAAGATGCACAAGGAAATCATCATGGAAAGCGTTTGTGTAAAGATTCACCGACATATAGAGTTTTAATTTATACATGAAGTGAAAAGAACTGGCAATTTATGCGCCATTTGGCCTGATATAATATTGAAGAAATGGTGGTGTTGTTGAAATTGTTGATAAACTGTACATCACCTGCCAAATCCATATGAACGCGAGACTAAGACTGTCATGTGTGACAACATTAATCATTAATAGATGACCACAAAAGTCAATGTGAATATTCTTGCCAATAAATGTGAAGAACATATGTTTTCTGTCTGGTTCATTAACAGTTGCATGACAAATGAGGCTCACCAGCATCTCCTGAGTGACTTAGATTACATGGCAGATCACAACAAATATAAACTGAATCAAAATGTGAATAATTTAATACACACAAGTTTACTTGAGTTTAGTGTATTTTCATTAGTATACTTTTATAAGTATACTTAGAATTAACTTTGTTAAGTATATGTCCAAATAGTATGTAAAAAGTAAACTATAAAATTATTAGTCTAAAATAAGTATACTTAAAATACACTTGAATATACTTCTTTTTGGTAAGGGACCTACTTCAGGTCAGTGGCCTGCCGTGTGGAGAGAGCAGCATTGACAGAGAAAGTGCCCCACCGCCAGGCGCTCCTCCTCCGGACTGAGGCGCTCCTTCTCCAGACTGAGGCGCTCCTTCTCCAGACTGAGGCGCTCCTCCTCCGGACTGAGGCGCTCCTTCTCCAGACTGAGGTGATGGCTAGAGCGCTTCATTGAGCTTCAGGACCAGGTAAGAGTTTCACACTGTCCACAAGAAGAAACTACTGGAGGAGTTCACACAAGAGTTTCTCATTAAAGCGTCGTACTTAGCAAAGATATTTGGACTTCATAATGAGACAAACAAAGCGCATTCAAGGCGCAGAGATGAACGTGATGGAGTGCAAAGAGACTGTGGATGCATTTGTGCGTAAAGTGGATTATAGAGAAACTAGACTTACAAAAGGAGACCTACCGAAACCAAAAACTCCCTTTATCAGGAGGTCCCGCCCAGTGGGCAGGGCTTACACAGAGGAGGATATAAAACCTCAGTTCTCAGACTCAATCCACAGATTGAGACTGACTCTTGGATGAGAGTCGTAATGTTTTTTTGTACAACGGAACACTCCTGGACGAATGAGGGATTACACGACATTTTTCTACAGAAAATACCACTTTAGAAAAGGAGGAACGTTAACCAGAGCGCTGACAGTTTTGTTTATTCCCCACACGACCTGACTGCAGGAGGAGAGGACGTCCTGGTTTTCAGATGTAACTGAACACGTCGCAAAAGAAAAAAGGGTGAGGGGTCCCTATCTGGCTAAAGAGGCGGACGTGGAACATCTTCAAGAAGGAGTTGGAATGGATGTCCATGAGTTCGTCTTCCGCGTGAAGAGATGTTTCGATGAGCATGGGTTCATGCGCTTTTGGCTTGTGAAAGGACAGGACATCGCTTCAAGACTGGTGCCAAAAACATTCCGTTGCAAAAATGGGGTCCTCGTGAGGAAAAAGGTTGGGGACCCCTGGTCTAGAGTAGACTTGAACAAACTTTATTCATCCAAAAGGGAGATTGCTTGGGGCACAGTAGCACAGGAGCTAATTGCAATGTAATAATGTAAGATGAAAAAGGCAAAATAATACGACTACTCTTTTGGGCTTAGGGTCAGGGGGTCAGGGGGTCAGGGGGTCAGAAGCCTAGCCCATGTCTCAAGTCTCTTTTCAAACACTTTCTCAACTATTTTTGAGAACTGACAAAGTAAGGACAGCTGGAAAATAGTTAGCAATCCCCCGATTTGTAAAGTGGGATCCTTTCAGCTTTTGTGGGAAAGCGAAAGTTGTGAAGGTTTCAGATGAAGGTCAAGGGAAAGGTTACGGGGAATGACTTTTGACATATTACTATTGCCATGTCAATTCCATTGCAGTCAGTGGATATTTTATTTTTGAATGAATTTACAGTGTCCATTCCCGGGTCACTGGATACTGGCGCTCTTCTCAGCCAAATAAAGATTGAAAAGGTGTTTGAATAGGTTTGGTTTGTTCTCGATTATACTGTTCATCAGTTTCCACATGCCTTTAATATTGGATTTTCTTTTCTCCAATTAATTTTTATAATAGCCTTTCCTACATGTTCTCATTATACTTATTGATTCATATATTTTAACTACTTCTCATTGGTTCCATCATTTATAAATTGTATAATGTATCCTTTTTCTTACATGCGTTTTTTAGTCCTTTTATGATCCATTGTTTTCCTTTGTTGATTTACCTTTACATTTTTTTATTGGACATTATTTTGTGTTTTACAGTACAGTGGTTCCCAATTGTGAGCTCCCAAATCCTCTTTTCGTGGTGTCCTCAGATCTCAACCTTGAATTTCATTGCATTTTTATTGTTTAAGGCCAACAAAATCATGAATCATACAGGCTTGCAGATGGTCCCAAAGGTTGTTTGTCAATAGCACACAGTTTAGATCAGAATCAGAAAAGGTTTATTGCCATTATCAGTGAACACAATTCACAACTTGCTTTAGCGATTCAGTGCAACATACAACGATGAACAGTAAAAAGATATATCAAATAAGGCATGGATTAAAGACAAACCATTTAAATTGACTAGATTTACAGTTGTAGTGCAGAAAGTGATTAAATTATAGTTAAAGTGACATGTGATTAAGAAGTGTTCTTGGTGGTGATGGGGGAGTCTGTCATGACGAGGGGGGGCTGGGGGCTGTGGCTTTCCTGAAGTCCACGATCATCTCCACTGTCTTCTGGGCGTTGAACTCCATGTTGTTACCGCTGCGAAACTCACATGTTTCGCTTACCGCTCCACCAGACACCAGCCGATCCACTCCCTCCTGTAGACAGACTCATCCCCGTCCGAGATGAACCCGATGAGGGTGGTGTCATCAGTTTTACGGAGTCGTGGCTGGAGGTGCAGCAGTTTGTGTACAGGAAAGCAGCAGAGGAGAAAGTACACAGCCCTGTGGAAGGATGGAGGATGGTGTTGAATGCAGAGCTGAAGCCACAAACAGGATCCTGGCGTAGGTTACCAGGGAGTCCAGATGCTGCAGATGAAGTGGAGTGCCAGGTTGATGCGTCTTCTACAGACCTGTTGGCTCTGTAGGTGAACTGCAGGGGGTCCAGCAGGGAGGAGGTGAAGGACTTGAGGTGGGGCAGGACCAGGCGTTCAAATGACTTCATGATACAGACGTCCAGCGCCACTGGCCTGTAGTCATTAAGTCCAGTGAGCCGGGGCTTCTTGGGACAGGGACAATGATGGCAGACTTGAAGCAGGCTGGGACGTGGCATGACTTCAGAGGGGTTAAAATGTCTGTGAAGACGGAGGTTAACTCTCCTGCGCAGTGTCTCAATGTGGTGGTTGAAACGCCGTCTGGTCCAGCAGCTTTCGGGGGTAGATTTCGAAATAGCCTGTGAAATCCTGTTCCGAACTGAGAGATGGTGGGGGACCGGGGTCGGTTGGCAGAGTGGCACAGGGGAGGGGGGTGGCCACATGGGGAGGGGGGTGCCACAGGGGAGGGGGTGCAAGTGGGGAGGGGGGTGCCTCAAACTTCAGTAAAATGTGTTTGTATACCATATCATTGGTAAAGATTTATCACAGATGTGTGCTATGTGCAGTTATTCCTAAGTTTAGTGGATTTAGACTCAAAGCATAAATTCATCAGTTGTTTTATCCTTGTTGTTTGGCCATCCACATTGAAATCACCGCATTCGTTTTAGCAAACATTCTAGATTATTTCTATTACACTTCATACTAGAGTTGGGTGCCCAGTACACACAATTGACATTCATACAGAAACATTCCATAACGGTCATTGTCATTTTCAGTACTTAAATATTAGAAGTTTACTTATGTACAAAGGTAATCCTCCTCCCTTCTCATTCCCTCATATCCATCCAATGGAAATCCTGTTTCTTTTTCAGGAGTAAGCCGAATTCTTGGACATGACAATGACAAGATTTTTGAGCTCACGGTCTTCTTTAAAGGAGGAAATTTGAATACAAACTTCTTGCATTGAAATAATATTCAGTCGTTCAAATTCATTTGGAAAGGAACTATAAAACCATTTATTGTCCAGTTGATCAAAAGATTCACACCAGGACAACGTCTCTTCTCAGTGCTCTGCATATTAAGTGTTCAAGGGCTTATCGGTTATTTTACCATGAAGGTGCGCTGTTTCTATTGGACAACTGACCAAGTCTTCAGGAGCCCCGTCGGTGTCTTCAGAAGCCCCCGTCGGGGCCTTCAAGGAGCCACCGTCGGGGCCTTCAGGAGCCACCGTCGGGCCTTCAGGAGCCACGTCGGGGCCTTCAGGAGCACCGTCGGGCCTTCAGAGCACGTCGGGCCTCAGGAGCCACCGTCGGCGTCTTCAGGAGCCCGTCGGGCCTTCAGGAGCCGGCTTTCAGGAGCCCCGTCGGCGTCTTCAGGAGCCCCGTCGCGTCTTCTGGAGCCCCTCGTCGGCGTCTTCAGGAGCCCCCGTCGCGTCTTCAAGTAGAGCCCCCGTCGGCGTCTTCAGGACCCGTGCGTCTCAGGAGCCCCCGTCGGGTCTTCAGGAGCCCCTGGCTTAGAGCCCTGCAGAGATGTCTGTTCACAGTACATGTCAGTTCTCTTGAGCTTTTTCCTCGCGTTAGCACAGGTGGTTTGACTTCGTGTTGACAAAGCAGGGATTTGCTTCCGTGGGAAGATGTGGCGCGACTTCGTGTGGATAAAACGCTCAGTGATTTCTCAGATGTATTTCATCACGTCTCGTTTTCCTTTGCGCCATGTCGGTTTTGTCTTGAATGTCGACACTCTATGGGTTTAAAGGTGGGCAGCGCTAGCCCATTAGCCGCCACTTCCAACAAACAGGAAGTTTCCGTTTCATGTCCTGTTTCTGTCTCCAGCAGACCGGCCAATGGGACTACAGGTGAACATGGCCAACTCTGGCACATTCACACAACTCATTCATTCATGTGCACTGGCCAATATGAAATGAAATAAACATAAATGACTTCATTATGGGCTTCCAAAATGAGTTTATTTTCATCGTGTAAGGTGTTTTGGTGGTGGTTCGTGGTTTGGCCCTGCAGCACTGTAGCCTGCATACCTGAGTTACACATATTTCACTTGTCATGTATTGAGAAAACAATGCCAACGACAGACACCGAAAAACAGATGTGCATTTGTAAAAAAGACATGTTGGAAAGCAGATGAGCCTTGGCACTTGAGTCACGAGTCCTGTCCCTCCGAGGTGGTCTGTATTTCTGTAGTTAATATATTTGTGGACATAACGCCAAGTCACTTCATGCCAAATATAGTGAGATAAAAGTCACCGCAGGTCCATCATGGAGACGGTGTCCTCAACGATGTGCACATGTCCTGCATGCTGAACAACACACACACCACACACACACACACACCATTTACAGCCGCTTCGTCAGGGGTCAGTTACATTTCTGTACTTCAGTCACTTTGGAACAAATGAACTTTTAAGAGTACAGTTATGCTTTGCTTAGTAATTGTGAATAGGTCACACAAATAAAACTAAAACTTTTGCATTTTTCATGGCGTCAATAACTGTAAATGATAACATTCAAACTTTTATTTTGGGAAGGTTTTTCACCAACTAACGCTGGCTTTAGTGTGAGAACACACTCCTGCTGCAGAGCTTCAGCAGTGAGTGAGGGAAACGGGCTTATCGATTCTATATATATTTCAGAACCATTTACCGTATTTTGCGGGCTATAAGCCGCTACTTTTGTCAGATGTTTTGAGCCATGCGGCTTTATTTAGAGGCTGCGGCTTTTCTGTGGTTTTTTTCTTTCACCGCTAGGGGCGAACTAACCGGAATTAGAATCAAAACTACAGAAAAGTTAAGCAAAGAAGCAGATGTTGCTTTTTTATTCAGCTAGCAAATAGAACACGGACGACAAATTACCAACTATAAATTATTTTTCAAATTCTTGCCGACCATCATTATGGAACCCAAACGAAGAAGTTCGTACGAAGCAAGTTTTTAAGCTGAAGGCCATCGATCTTGCTAGGAAACCGCGCGGCTGCACGCAAGCTTAACATCAATGAATGTACGGTGAGACGCTGGAGGGGGACAGCGGGACGAGCTCATGCGATGCCAAAAGTCAAGGAAAGAGTTTCTGCGGCCTATACAAAAGGTGCGGCCTATGTATTGTTTTATTATCGTTTTTTTAAAAATAGAGCAAATGCGGCTTATATAGGGGAGCGGCTAAAAGTCCGGAAAATACGGAAATATAGTTCATACTCTGTCCTAGGCCAGACTGTCAAAACAAGAACGTCCTTAAAGTGCTTATGTCCCGGCAGGTCATGCAGTACTTATGTGAACATTGGGGGGTCTTTGCTATGTGGGTGAAAGCCTTTCTGTCTGCACGCCGAGATCTCCAGTGTACCTTGCTCTGTCAGCCTGAAGTAGCAATCCTCAAAAACAAAAGGGCAAAGGTCATAATCAGAATAACCAACAGTCCAGATGTATTTGCAAAGCACATTACACAAGTCAAGTGCTCTACTAAATGTATAATACTAAAATGAAAAAAAGAAAACTATTTGCCAAAAATCAACCTTGGGGCTTTTACTGGGGGTCTCCAGCCAGTCAGTAAAATTTTGGGGCAGAGTTCAGGTTTTTGGAGGCACTGGGTTAACATAGTCTGTGATCAAAAGAGTGATGGATTTGACACAGACAGCAAGAAGCGCAGCACAGAAAGAGCAAGGGAACGCCAAATCAAGAAGTTTAACATCTCTTGAATGAAAAGGACCAGGGAAGGACAGCAGGACAGAGGTATAGGGACTGACCTAAGGGAGACCAGCAAAAACTATTGGATCAGACCGCGTCCTGTCTCAGGCTGAGAAAGACGTGCTCTCCAAAAGGCTCAACTTTTCTATTACTTCTAAGCACATCCTACAGAAGACTACATCACAGCCAAGAAACAGCCATCAGGAACAACAAGAGAAAAAATGAGGCTGCAGACCTAGGTTACGGGTCACAGCGACTCTGAAGAGCGCCAAACTCCTCCTTCAAAATCACAGACAGGGGGCGCTGCACTGTGATTCTTAATACAGCTTGATTATGAAGCCAAAGTCCACAGCCTCCTCGAGGACACGAAACACATCCGAATGTTTGAAAAGAGACCCGACCAGTGGCTACAAGAAGAAGGTGATGGACTGTTTACAGAAGCTTGAGAAAGAGGAGGCTACAGCAGCTTCTGTATTACACACTGTGTCCTGGGGAAGCCATTCCATGCATTTATGGACTTCCCAACATTCACCAAGAGAATGTTCCACTCAGACCCATTGTGTGCAGCACAGATTCCATCACATACAATGTGGCCAAGCATTAGCAACCATCTTGGCACCATTGGTGGGGAACTCGAACATCATGTGGAAAACACACACACTTTTGTGGAACAAAGTGAAACATCTCCAATTGGACCCAGATGATCTGATGGTTTCTTATGATGTTGTGTCCCTCTTCACCTGCATCCCGACCTCTGACGGCAGTGCAGCGGTGAGGACGGGCTGCAGGAAGACACCACCTACAGAAAGGACCAAACTGACACCTGAACACATCTGCAAACTACTAGACATCTGTCTTAACACCACATACTTTCAATTCCGGGGACATTTTTACAGACAGATTCACGGCTGTGCCTTGGGCTCGGCCGTCTCTCCCATAGGCCAACTTGTACATGGAGCAGTTTGAGAAGAAGCACTGACCTCCTTTCAGGCATTGCTCCAAGTCTTTGGTACCGTTACGTGGATGACACTTTTGTGACATTAAGAAACTAGAGCTGAAGCCTTCTCAGAGCACATCAATGCAGTGGACCCGCATATCAGGTTTTACAAGAGAAGATGCTAAGGAGAACCGCTTGGCCTCTTGATTGTTCCACTATCAGAGGAGAAGACGGGAAGCTCCAGACAGAAGTATATAGGAAACCCACACACACGCAAGGACCTGCTCTTTGGCTCTAACAAACCACTACAGCACAAGCTGGGAGTGATCAGAACACTACAACACAGAGCACAAGCGGTGCCCACCAGCTCAGAGGGCAAGAGGAAAGAGGAAACACACGCTCCGGAATGCTCTCTCAGCCCGTGGATACCCGACTTGGCTCTGAACAAAGTGAAGCGAGCCAAAAAGCAGGACAAAAGGGACAAAGGGAAACAGAACCAAGAAGGGTGTCTCTATCCCTTATGTCTCAGGACTGTCAGAAAAACTGCAACGAATTTTTAGACAACACGAAGTCCTGTTTATTTCAAACCAGGAACACGTTAAGACAAAAACTGGTTCACCCTAAGGACAAGATGCCGACACAAAAACAGAAGCAATGTAGTGTATTCTATCCAATGCAGTGAAGAAAGTTGTAAAGAGCGCCACATAGGGTGAGCATAAACAGCCACTTCACAAGAGGCTTTATCAGCACAGAAGACACTCGAGTTCAGGACCCCAGAGCCCGTGCATCTTCATCTTAAGCCACAAAACACTCTATTGAAGACAGTGAGTGGAGATTCTGAGCAGGAGAAAAGATTGGTTTGAAAGAGGAGTTAAGGAGGCCATCTTGTTATAAAAAAGAGAATCCTTCATTAAATCGTAATGGAGGTTTAAGATTCAACCTTCCAGTTGTTCATAACGGTCTGCTGAAACCCTGGAGACGCCCGGGGCATTCGGATGCTAATAAAAGGACTCAGGGAGGAGGGAGCCAAAGTCAGTGGACAATAGGATGCAGATAGCCCATCTCAGGGCTGTTAGTAAACAAAGAGATTAGTCTCATGTGAAACCAAAAACTCCCTTTATCTTTATTACATAGAGGAGAATATAACACCTGAGTTCCCAGACTCGATTCACAGATTGAGAATGACTCTTTGATGAGAGTGGAAACATAACATTTTTCTAAAACAGATGTTTGCAGATGTTTCCTTTCTTTTTGCCAATAATCGTAAAATTGTGATATTTCTCCTCATGATAATCGTGACTCTAAAATGAATATCGTGACATGCCTATTGGTGAGAAATTATAATTTTCTGTTGAAATCTTATTTCCTGTCTCGTTTTCACCTATGAGGTATGAAAGGTGTGTGTGTGTATGAGGTGGGGTGACTCACTCATTGAATTTGGGCGAGCAAACAATAGCAATGGCCTCAGGCAGCATCATCTGGTAGGAGCAGTGCGTGTGAAGGTCCACGCTGGACAGGAAGGCCGTCTGTGTGGGGTGAGTCTGAAAACACAACCTTCTATTAGCTTCAACTCATCACAACCCTGTCTATAGCATCTGTTCACCAGATAAAAAGGACACATAGGCAATTGGCATATTCTCTATTACGATTGTTCAGCAGTGCGAAGTGCGCACTTTCATTACCAAATACTGTTGCCCCTTTTCCATTAGTCCCTACTCAGCTCAGCTCTACTCGGCTCTGTGCTCGTGGGCCCGCTCAGCCTTGATCCATTACAACTGGTGCTCAGTGGTACAGTGTAAACTGGGCATGGAAACGGTGCAAATGATTAGAGACTCAGAAGGATGATAAAGCAGAGCGAGGCAGATGGAGTTACAGACACAGAAAAAGGATACAAACACGGAGGATGGCGAACAGGACAAACCTTTATTACTCCTCTCGTGAAGCTAAAGTTAAACTACAGCGTTCTCATCCATGTCCTTGTTGTATTTTCCTCCCCATTTCAATGAATCGCAGTCCACAAAACATTGCCATTAATCCAGTTTGAAGCGTTCTTTATCAAAATAAAATATTAAGCAAGTGCAGATCCTCACGTGAGCTTGTTTATCATCTACGCTGGGAGAGTCGGTGAAGCAGCAGCAGACACAGCTACAGTAAACTTCCCGTGCAGTTTATCCTCAACTTTCTGTGGATTAAAAGCTTTTATTTGCACTACTCTTGCACTACTCACTACCACCGCATTTCAAAGATAATAATACACAGTTTGGACGCAGATCTCAACTAGAAGTGCAGTGCTCTGCTTGTTTTTGTTGTCATTTTGAAGCAAGTGGTTTTACTCTGGTGTGGCGGGACTCTCTTCAAAAATAGGCAAAGTCGAATTTCCAAGTGCTCAGGTGCTATTTATTGTGCCAATCTCCAAGTGCAACAATGGTGCAAATATTTACAGTGAAAAAGAGCAGTGTCAAAAATACATATATCCAGCATTCAAAAGGTTCAAACGTGAAAGTTCAGCTTTAACTATCTATCCAACTCCATCTTTCTCTCACTCAGCACCCCCTGATACCTGCACTGTAACCGTGCGACCTGAAACTCCACACAGGCAAAAAGCGGCTCCCTTTATGTGTCACTTGCCCCTCCCACTGAGCAAAATAGCAACGATAAATGAAAACCCAAAATAAATGTATAACAAATGTGTGTGGCAACTTCCTACGACTCAAGAGCATGTTAATTTCATAATCATGTTCAAAAATATAAAAGAAAGGCGTAAAACTCTGCTTGCATCATGCATGTCACATGGTCAGCACCACGGCGCGAACAGCGCCTATTTATCATTAAATAAACCTACAGGAAGTTCTGGCTCGGTTTCTGGCCAACAGCGCCGCATCGGAGGAGCGAGGCTGCAGATTCAACATGGGTAAAGAGCTGGCGTGTATGATTAAGAATTATCTAAGCCAGACTCATGTCTGTGGGCTGAGCAATTTTATGTCATGTTTATCAATGGTTAAGACTACCTAAACTCAGCAGTGTGCAGCTGGTTTACGGAGGACCAAATGTGTTCCGTTATCCTGCAACAGAAACATTAGACGTTTTTACCCAGTCAGCGTCGAAGCTCTGGATGAGGACGTCCACTCTTTAATCCCTGCCTTGGCTTGCACTTGGCCCAAAGGGGAACGAGGGATACTAAAAAGATAACTCTGGTTGAGGAGGGAGCAATCAACTAAAGAGAGATGTGTGCTAAAGATCAAAGGGAACCGAGTTGATTACGAGAGGTAACTAAATAGGAAAAGGCTATTAGTTTACCAAACACTAAAGGGACACTACTTGGCAATCAGAGGTGGTGATATTACTGTAGACCAGTGTGGCAAAAAGCAACATAACATGAGGAAAAGTTCGTAGAAAAAGATCATTGTTTCATCTATGGACTCTGTTTTAAGGAAAAAACGAAACGTTTGGAACTCTAATACACAGAGATCAAATAATCTCAATCTGGTGAAACACACGATACATGAGAACTCCCGTTTATTATATCTCTACACTATCTGAATGAAAGCCCTGATTTTAGCTCCACTCTTCCACAAGAGATCTTTTCCTAGATCTTGTCCAGGTTTCAGGGCTGAATCACTGGAAGCAACAGAGTTTCAGTTCCCTTCAAAGGAAACCATAACTTCAGTGCTCTGACTGAGGGAAGGAGGTTGTTGGCCACAAATCTTACAATCCAATGGCCCATTCATTCTCTCCTTAATACAGTGCAGTAGTCCTGATCCGCATGTGCAGGAAAGACCCCCATGCCTTCACAGTAGGGATGGTGTTTTCTAAGGGGATGGTCTTCATCCCTCTTCTTTAAACCTCCAAAAAAACAGTGAACAGGTGAGTGGAGTTTATTACCAGAATGTTCTATTTTTGGTCTCTCCTTGACCACATGAAACATTCTCACACCCATGACCTCCTAAATAGGATACGTCCAGAATAGATCATTGGGCAAACTCAGAAAACGGGTCCTGGACATGTGTCTGACTTAAGCTGAGGGACGCTTCTATGCGATGGCATGATTTTTAAAACCATGTCGGGCGTAGTCTCATTACCAATAAGTAAACCTCTTGAAATTGATGCAAACACCCAGCTCTCTTCAGGTCATTGATCCGTCCTCAAGTAGTTCTGCGTCTGATTCCTTCACCTTTCTTATAAATCATAAAATGATTCACACGAGGTGAGATCTTGCATGGAGCCCCAGTCCAAGGGAGATTGACAGTCATCTTTAGCCTCTTCCATGTTCTAACAATTGCCCCAGCAGTTGGTCTTTTTTCACTAAGCTGCTTGCCAATTGCCCCGTAGCCCTTTCCAGCCTTGTAGAGGTCTACCGTTTAGTCTGGGGTCTTTTGACAGCTCTTTGGTCTTGCCCATGGTAGTAGTTGGAGTCTGACTGATTGAGCTTGTTAGCTGCATAAAGACAGCTGTCCACCCTACAAACAAGTGCTACTAATTTAGATTAATAATTGCAGCAATAACATACAAATAAATTATTTAAAAATCATACAATGCGAATTCCTGATTTATTTATTTTTTAGATTCTGTCTCTCACAGTAGAAATGCACCTACGAGACCCCTCCATAAATTGTAAGTGGGAGAACTTACAGCCGGTATGGTGTTTCGTCCAAACACATGCACGTGTTAGGTCAATTGGAAACTGTAAATTGGCCCTAGTGAAAGATGTGTGAGTGAACGGTTGTCTGTGTGTCTCTCTGTTATCCCTGCGATGTGCTGGCCCTGTCCAGGGTGTACTCTGCCTCCAGTCACCCGCGACCCCTAACAGGAACAAGCAGTGGAAAATTAAATGAAAATAGTCCGTATTTCTCCTCAAATAGACGAAGTACGGCCATCGGCGCCGCCATGTTTGTTTTGGATCAGGTTGTTTTAACTTCCACCCGGACCACAATGAACCCATGAACATTAATCTTGCAGGCAAGGTTACATTATTACAATGTTTAACATGTTTAACATTGTAGTTTTAGTCATAAGGTAGCCTATAACCTCACTAATGCCTAAATTGTCACCTATAAGCTCAAATACAATGTATTATCATAAGCTTACAGACACATGAGACTTTTTATTAATTAGGACTCGCTAAGAGAATTTTGAAGGAACCGGATCAAGAGGAATCTGATCCCACTCACATGTATCCAGCCCAGAGTGATGAGGTCGTACTGATCTTGTATGAGGAAAAGTTCCTCCTCGTTCTCTGTGTCGCAGTAGTCAGGACCTCCACACTGCTTTGGAATGATCACATGGGTCACTGTGAAGGAATTTCTTGTCTACAACACAACCAAAAAAAGAAGATAATTTTGAATGTTTGTATGAAAAATTGTTTTAAAAAGACAAACTGATTAAGAATGTATAAAATGTATCCAAACAGCTTGAATTAAAGACACGTATTCTGCATTATTTGCATTTTTATAGGCTTTAAACATGCTTAAAACCTTTGATTTGGCATTACATGCATTAGAATTTAAAATAATGTATGAAATGCATTACTTTTTAACAGTCAAGCATTCCCTCATGATGATTTGGTGTTAGCTTCATCTAGCTTCATCTACTCAAAACTGACGAAGGTTTATGAACTTAAAAACAGTCCAAGAGAAAATTAGCGTTTTTGAGGCTCAGAGGGAGAGGAACTTGTCCAGGGAGAGCTCAGTTACCCAAAGCTCATGACCATAGGTGAGGGCAGGAACGTAGATTGAGCAGTAAATCGAGAGCTTTGTCTTTTGACTCAGCTCCTTCACCACAACAGTCCGATGCAGCGACCGCCAATCTCACGTTCCATCCTTCCCTCACTCGTGAACAAGACCCTGAGATACTTGAACTCCTCCAGGGGGGTGGCAAGGACTCCCCACCCACCTGGAGAGGGCAAGCCACCTTTTTCCGGTCGAGTCATGGGCTCGGCTGAAAGTGTAAATGAAGCTAAATACAACTCCAGGCATGTTTTTGATGGATGGTTAAAAGGTCGAAAAGTACATTTTGCATCATATGTGTCCTTTAAGTTAAAGCATGTGGCTCAACTTGAGTTTGTGTAAACTCTTACAATAAAAAGGGAAACCCTAAAACATTCTTCTGGGAGTTAAATCTAGTATTTCTGTAGTTACCAGTTTGCCACAAAGAATGCCACATGTTTCCACAGCTCGGATGGTATTAGCCTCAGCCAACTGCAAAAACCTCCGGCACAGTTCCGAGGGAATAAACAGCTGCCGCAGGGCATCTACCGTTGTATCTACAAGCACAAGAGTGCAGAAACAATGATTTTGCTCCAAACAAAGAGACATGGCTTGAATATCAGAAGAACTCACTGCTGCTGCCGGGGCTGACCAGAGAGTCAGGCTTCAGGGTGCGGTCAAACGCAGGAGGGGCAGGTGTGGGTGAGCTGATGGCAGGGTTAGTAATGTTGACTGGAGCGCTGGGACCCACAGCTGGGGGGCCCATGACGCCCGGGATGAGTGGTGTGTCGGGGGCAGGGGTAACCGGTGTGGCAAACTCCAACACGACCTTTTGCCGTTCCTTCTCCAGTTCCTGGCGGCGGATCATCTCTTCAAAGGCACTGAACTGCTCCTGCTCTCTCTGTCTGCGCAGCATGGCCCCCACACGCTCCCGCTCTGCATCCAGGGCCTGCTGCCGGGACTGCTCCTGGGCCAGAGCCTCCTCCTCTGCTTTCTGACACCCATGTTAAGGCACATTATAGTATGTAATTAGAATGCCGAAGGCAGCATAGCTGCCTGCTCGTCTCCATGAGATGTGATCATATTGCCTGGGATGTTCCACAGAACAGCATTAAACTTGCAATGACTCAAAGTTGTTTAACTTGATGAACAAATACCCTGAAATACATGGATTCTGTCTGTGGTCCCTTCACTTATTAGGGGTCTCATTCATACAACGGGGAATTCTTACCAAAAATGTACGAACAGACAAAGCACAAACTTCTTCAAGCTTGCCAACTTCTTGTTTCATTTAGCTGAGATTACCTTCTGCTTCCTTTCTGAAACCCTCAAAAGGTTCTAGGCTCACTTCCAAGTTTTCTTTTTAAAGATCACACGCAACATTTTTGTATGTACAAATGCTTTATATGCTTTATAAATGAGACCCCCTCTGTAACTTGACGTGTTGTGTGTGTGTATATATATGTGTGTATGTGTATGCTATACATATATATACACATATACATACACACACATATATGTATATATATATATATCATATGATATATATATATATACACACACACACACAACACCACACCACAATATTTACACATGTACACACATATACACATTTATACATACATACATATATATATATACATTTGTGTACATACATATATACATACAGATACATACACACACATACAGTACTCTCCCCAGAATCTTGGGATGGTAAATATGGCTTATATGGGGTTGCATTCTCCTCCAAGGACGGTTTAATGGACCGTCATTATTACCAAAGGTGCATTGCACCTTAAACATACCATTAAGACTATATAGGCCTATATGATATAATGTGTTTACGATTGTAATGGTGAAACTACATTACCTTTTTTAGCAAATAATGTGAATATTCTAGTTCAAATCGCTTCAAAAGTGCTTTTTTCAGGATCTCTGCTTGGGGAAATGCTATATCCTTCAGTTTCTGCAGAAAAAAAAGGAAAATAATTAGTTAATCCATTTGTTAAAAAAAATCTGTTTGTATACACACCTTGAGTGTATCCTTCTTCTCCGGAATGTTGGCCGTTTTGTACTCCCGATGCTTTGGAAGTTTCTCTATGAACAATCTGTTATGTGAAAGAAACATGTTCCGATAATGTATTTATTGTACTGGTAAAGATTGGTAATGATTTCGTAATACCAGTAAGTCGTTGTGAGACATTATATTCCTCTGAGGCCTTAGTCTCTCTCTAAAATAATCCCAGAAACATCGCACAGCAAACCGAGATACTACTGAAGTGGGACTTCCTGATGTCAGGTAAGTGATATATGTGTGCCTTTGATCATCAGACAGCGCTCTACAGCTCTGCATGGAGGGATCCTTGTGCGTGCAGCCCCCCTGCTCAGTTCCCAGGATGTCCCACAGTGCCGGTGGTACCTGGTCTGATGTAAACGTGGCCCTCTGTTCTTCTCGTCTTTTTAAGGAGGTACATCTTCCTTGTTTGGGAGCTAGATCAGGGCGCTGACAGAGGGCGCTGTTCAGGACACTCACTTTTACTTGTGCACAAGCAAAGAATAAAAGGGCTTACTTTGAGAAAGACAACTCGGTTCTATTTTGCCTTCTTTCTAGGTTCTTGTTTGCAGACAATGTTCACACGTTCACAAATGTACGTACGACACATCCGTCTTTATAAAGGGATTGATTTAGTCGCAAAGCTAATGATAGGATTAATGTATACCGAAAGCTGCGGCCTCAGCACTTTTGCATTAATTTGCCTCATTGATTATGGTCTGGAGGGAGCTGAT
Source organism: Chaenogobius annularis (assembly GCA_015082035.1). NCBI lineage: Eukaryota > Metazoa > Chordata > Actinopteri > Gobiiformes > Gobiidae > Chaenogobius > Chaenogobius annularis. Next base: position 27,394 of record BJKM01000645.1, read on the forward strand.
CTAAACATACAAACTTAGCAAAAATGTTTCAAATCCTAAACTGGTTGGAACAGCACAAACCTGATATTTAAGGTCAAGGTAAAAGTTTATCAGATTGTGAAAGATAATCACATGATGAAAGACTCCTTTGGCTTGGAGAAACAGGACTTTCATAGGTATACATGAGATAGGGGGGAAGGTTTAGATTCTGAACTCAAATTTGATGCCCATATAAAGCAAATGGCAAAGACCATAAAAACAAACGGTGTTTTCATATGATTCGATCATGTAACTCTACCCAAGCTGCACAAGGATATATGCATGCAATGATTTGATCTCACATATGGTGGTGTGTTATTGTCCGGGCCTTTAGTGTCACTGCAGAAACAGACTAAAGTATTTGATCAAAAGCCAATGAAGTGGCATCACTGCCGTATTATTCAAAAATATAAACTGATGACGTTAGCTCATGTTATGGTCTGGCTCCTGGGGTAATGTGTGAACTGATACAAACATATACAGTGATCCCTCGTGTATCGCGGGAGTTGCGTTCCAAAAATAACACGCGAAAAGTGAAATCCGTGAAGTAGTCAGCTTTATTTTTTTTTATTATTTTACAATGCAATACTGAACTATAGAATGAAACCAAAAATCAAAACTGTTTTAAAGCCCAAAATGTATTGAAAATATAGTAATACAAGGTTGGAAACATTGTCAACTGGCGTATATGTCACAGTCCCAGCTGTGCCTTCGTCCTGACTCCTGTCCTCCTTCGTCCTGACTTCCGCCCCTCGTACTGACCTCCGCCTCTCGTCTGAATCCGCCCTTCGTCCTGACTCCGCCCTTCGTCCTAGACCTCCGTGCTTCGATCCTGATCCGCCTTGCTGTAGCGTCTGTTTCTACTGAAGGTGCAGGGGTCTTTCTCCTGAGAGAAGAACATTGTTATGGGTCGTTGTTGGCGCTCTTTTTTTCTGAGCAAGAAGCTTTTTATAAACGGTATTGCCACCGATTCGATTATATGTGAGAACTGCAATGAACGACTCCTCAAAAGGGTCTCAAAAGAGTCCCAAAGGGTCCCAAAGGGTCCCATTCTTGTGCCCGTGCGCTGACATTGTGGGTTTTTGTCACAGAGAGAAATGCAAACGTAAAGTTGGCAAGAATGTACAGAAACAAAAACTGTTGACAAGTGAAAAACCAATACAGTACAAGGCGTCAATATTTTATTTCTAGACAACAGTAAAAGCCCTCGCAGACCAATCAGGATTCAGGCGCACAATGCACTGTAAAAATATCCGCACTGTAAAAAAATCTGTGAAGCAGCAAAGCCGTGAAAAGATGACACGCGATATAGCGAGGGAGTCACTTGTACTCATTGAAGGGTGTGATAATAAGTCTGGAGCTGGCAGAGTGAGGAGGTGCCGGGGGGCTCGGGTCAGTTAAGCGTTTCTCAGTGAAAAGCTTCAGCACTTATAGAACTCTTTGGAGCTTAAGTTCACAGTCGGACGTCAAGACTTTTCTCACACAAAACTCAAATACTTGGCTTAAAAGAAACTCAACAGTGGTTTGAACGTTGAACTGCCTTGGGAGGTTTAGTGGACGGATATGCCTCGTTTCTATGTATTCTCATCTAAAAGCCTAAGCGGGGGGGGGAACAGGGGGGGGGGACAGAGGCGGCCGATGAGCCTGTGGTAAGAAGCCTTGCAGTATGTCCAGCACACGGGGCCCTGTTTAGTGGCAAAGTTCCATTGTACTGTTGTCCCTGTCAAACTAAATCATAAATACATTCGAATAGCCCTCGCGCCATCAGGTCTGGACCACCCACAGGCGCCTGTAGTACAGCACCTCCCTCCACAACATGAAAAAGTGTTGTTGTAGTGCTGCCCGGTGGTGGAGTGGTTAAGGCACAGCATACATATGCCAGCCGCAGTGTCGTGAGTTCGAATCCAGACTCCGACAGTTACTGCATGTCCTCCCTCCTCTCATATCCCCATTTCATTCTAATCTGTCCTGTCCAATAAAGCCTGCGGAGCAATAATCCTTTAAAAAAAGGATGTTTTATTTCTTACAATAATAGTAAAATAAATAGTTAAAAGGTGTTTAACATGTGCAACTTTGAGGGTAGCACAAGGGTTAAGGAGTTATTATAACCAAGAAATTAAACATTTCTGTTGTTTTGAAGAGACTGATTGTTGTTGCGTGAACCATTTGTCTTGAGCATCTGAATTTACTACTTATGAAGTATTACTGTGGTCATGACGATGCAAAACAGAAACATAACTCTTACTTGAAATAATTGTCTTTTTGTTTATCATAGTTTGTAATGTCAAAACAATAATTGGATGTCACCAAAATGAAGGTATTTACAGCCATCATTTAGACATTTGAGTTATTGAGCTGACACATAGGAGCTCCATGTTGGTCCTATGTTCGTACAGACGCTCAGTGTCTAGGTCCACTCATCTGAGAGCTGCATGTGGGCCATTAGGTCTGTGGGAAACTGGAGACATACAGAGGGCGGTGGAGGAGTGCTCTTAGGTACAGGGAGGTAGAGCATACATTTCTTAGAGAGGATTGGTACCAGGACTAGGCCGGGAGATGTTCTGGGGTCCCTTCAATAGGAATGGATTTCCCTCAGTGTTTTTTATACAATCAGGTGCGTGTTTTTGGCGTGAATCCTTTTCCATTTTCTTCTGTTTTATGTTTTGTGTTTCTGTGGTTCTTGTGTATATGTGTTGTGTTCAAGCAGAGTTTCATTGCATTGATAAATAAATAAGAGTAAACTAAATTCAATCGAGAAAATAGACATTACTTATTTACAAGAACCATTCAAGAGGGGAGTTGCAATATTGAGTTCAACCAGAAAAGCTTTTGAACAACGTTTGGAAAGACAAAGAGGGCAGATATTACGAGAGTGGATATCAAATTATTATCCTGGAAATTTAATAAACAACTAGCTGAAAGAACAATTTTTCAAATACGGGACAAGCAAAGTGATGTAATCTTTACTAAACAAGACCAAATTCAATCAGCATTTGAATGTTTTTCCGATATCCAAGACGAAAAAGATGATGACTTAAATTCCTTTCTGGACACCCTCAATTTGCCTGTTATGTCAGAAGAACAAAATAAAAATTTAGGATCTGAAATAATAGTTTTGGAAATACATGGCGCAATCAAAAGATTAAAGAAAAATAAATCTCCGGGGAGCGATGTGTTTCCCTCAGAGTGGTAGAAAGCTTTAAAAGACACACTCACTCACACCTTTTGGCAACTTTTAACTGGGCATTTAAGAAAACTCAGACCCCTCAGAGTTGGAAAGAGGCCATCATATCCCTGATACCAAAAGAAGGGAAGGACCGACTGGAATGTGCCTCATACAGACCCATTTCTATTCTGAATTGTGGAACTATCATATATACACCTCAATTATGTCCAAAAGAATGGAATAAATTACTCCCAATCTTAATCCACAATGATCAGACAGGATTTATTACCAAACGACAAACACATGATCAACATACGACGATCTTTACACATAATGAGCCAAATACAAAAACAACAAAACAAAGCTGTAAATAATTAGTTTGGACGCTGAGAAAGCTTTTGATTCTGATAGCTGGACTTTGGACCCCCTCTGTCCTTGAGAAAGACTTATCCATTTAAATGGCAAACGGAATCTCTTAGGTCTCTATGGAGGACCACACTAAATATCTAACAACAATGATGGAGAAAAATTATAGCCTCTTTTTAGTACTATAAAAAAAAAAAACTTGAAAAATGGAACCTTATACTCTACTTAAGTCTAAGTCAAAGGATGAAACTATAAAGTTTTGGCCCAGGTTTTTCTATCAAATAATTATTTAACAAATAAAAGGTTCTTTCTTCTCTCTCTTTCTTCTCTCCCTCTCTCGCCTTTTACGGTATAACGTAAAACACATACTTTGAAGACGTAAAACTACAGTAGGTGGCAGTAAATGCACCCTTTCAGTTTGGCTGCCCACCGCCATTAAAAGTAACACAACAAAACAACAAGTTTCTTCATCTGTTCCAGACTCTTCCAGTTTCCATCCCCAACCGGCTGTTTTGAAGCGTGGAAGAAAGCAATCTCGAGATTCATATGGCAAGGGAAAAAAACGTATTTGATTCAAAACCTTACAATTATCAAAAAGAAAAAGGGGGCGGGGGTTTGCCTTGTTGAAATATTACTTTATTATGTGCTGGTGTGACCCAGAATATGAAAGCTCAATGGAAGAATATTGAGAGTGATGTTGTGCCGGGGGTTCCTGTACAGGCCTTACTGGCAGATGACAGACGGTTGAGTCATTTGGGGGAGGTGAGAAACCCCTGGGTGAAGTCTGTTCTTACAACATGGAAACTAAAACATACAAACTAAACAAAGATGTTAACGTTTTAAATTGGTTGGTTTATGATCAGAATGTCACATAACAGCACAGACTTGATTAAAAGTCTGGACAAACAAAGGTCTAAATGTCTTTTACCAGGTTGTAAAGGAGAAGCATCTGAAGAGCTTTGAGGATGTTGAAAGAATCCTTTGACTTAGAGAAACAGGACTTTTATAGGTATTTAAAATAAGGAGTTATTATAACCAAGAAATCAAAAGAATGATGACCATCATAGCCCTTTGACTGAAATATTTATTGAAGCATATAAATCTGAACTTTCAAGGGGATTAATATTTAAACTGTACAAATGTATTAACTGTCTGGCCACTCACTCTATTGATTACATTAAGGGAAAATGGGAAAGAAACTTTGTTCTGGCTGATGAAGAGTGGGAAAGTATATGTACATCTCAGTGGAGAACCACAAAGTCCCATGTTTTGGAGTGAATTCTGTTGGAAAAATGTCTCTTCACTTCTTTCTAATCCCATGTCAAAGTGCCCATTACTCACAGGGAAATGCAGACTGTTGGAGAGGATGTGGCAGCAGGAGGCAAACCACTATCATGTGTGTTTGGGATTGTCCTGTTGTTTCACAAGTTTTGGACTGAGATCAACAAATCCTTAAAGACAATTTATGACATCACCATCCCACTGGATTTCAGAACTATGTACAGTGGGGCCAATAAGTATTGGGCATTTAAACAGATAAGAGGTTTGTAATTTTCATCATAGCTACACATCAAGAATAATTTTTTTTTTAAATCATGGAAATAACATGGATTTTTTTTTTACATTCTGTCTCTCACGCTTGATGTGTAGCTATGATGAACATTACAACTTATATTACACTTATCTTTATAAATGGGTGAACTTGCCCAATACCCACTGTATTTGGGCCTCAGGACTGGATGACACAAAATGCACCGACAATCAAGGACTGGACTGACATTATCATGGACATACGTAAAATGGAAAAATTACATTTGGACTTATTTTGAAATGGACACATTTGACTGTGGACTTGATGGGACGTTTACTTTGGGTTTTTTGTGCTATGACTCTCTTTTTTTTTTTTGCTTTATATAATTACTGGATGTGTACTGTTTTTTATTCCATGTCGTTTTTATCTCTGGTCTTGTTTTCTTTTTTTGTTGTGTTTGATTATATGTTGCCTGTGGCAAAGCCGCCAGTTTACATTCAAAGTCTATGTGGGCACGCGATCTGCCAATCTTGTGTTTTTGAGGCGCGAATCCTGCCTTTTGAGCGACGACCCGGAAGACGGTGACGTACCTACGCACGACCCGGAAGACGGTGCCAAACGCAGCTGTTGGAGCAAATAATGATATTCACTAAACTCTGCTCATCTCTGAAGTATCTGCACGACCCAGACAAGCCGCCGAGCCTTTGGACTTTGTCAAGTAAATACGCCAAAGCCATTCTCTTAACCTGAACTGCCATAGCACACAACTCGGCTGCGCGTCTGCTGCGGTGAGTTTATTTTTTGGCCGCGCGTTCGAGGCGGCCAGGCGGCTGCCTTCAAAATGTACAGACGGCCAATTTGGGGGGCCAGCGCGAATTTGGCCACTGTGGTGTGAACAGGGCCTTAATACAGGATGGTGCCCCAAATAACTCTTAAAATACGATAATAAACATACCCACACTGCATGCACTCTTTCTAAAGGTCAGAGAGGTCATCAGTAAGAGAGTTTCATTTTTTGTATGTTCAGTTTGTATCCAGACATTGGACCAATATCATGGAGGAAATACACCACACTGGGTCAGGCCAATGGCCAGCTTTCCATTCAGAATTTCTGCCTGCAACGACCGATGATGGGTTTGAGCAGTAACAGGTTATTGGACAATATCAAATAAAAGTGTTTTCAAGAGTGATGTGGAACTTTTAGACACATAGTTTGGGAAAACATGATCTATTCAGATATGTTCAGTTAGGGCATTATTTTGATAAGAACATGACATTCACTGATCTGGTTCAAATGATCTTGTAAAGTCAAAGCACCTAAGAAACGAACAACCACTGTCTATAAAAGTTTACAAGCAACAAAGAATATTCCCACCATGGATATCAAAGAGACATGGGAAAAAGAAGCCAGCATTAAAATATGTGTGGATGATTGGTTTAACATATGCAAAACTGCCATGACCACTTCCGGTTCAGGGCTTTATATGGAAAAACATAGTGTGTTTTTGTTACACACTAAGTCAGGAGTGAACACCCACTCTGGGACCCAGATAAGGTGATAATAGGTGGTGATAAAAGGGATCCAAAGTACTTGGGCCTAACTTACCTACAAGATTGACTGAACTGATCTTTACTGATCTGGGTAACCCACCACAAGTAATGCAGAAATGTGACCAATATCTCTTATTATTAATTTTGATTCTTGATGTTGGGCCATCGTAAAGAGCCCCAAATATTTGTTCTTATTAAATTATCCATTTAAAACTTAAAACGAAAGCTTTTGCAGTGCCCAGACTTATTATACAGCTTCATTTTGTTCTTCTCAGCTGTTTTAGACCTAGAAATCATCACCAGACTCCTTTGGTGAATTTCCTCTGTTTACTCACCAATTTGTATGCTGAGACCGTGGAAATGAGAGCCGCGCTGTATTCTGTTAAATGTTGATCTTAAACTGATCAGTGCTGGCGCCCTCTACTGACATGCAGAGGGAAATGCGGTAAGTCCCATGGGAAACAGCAGAGATCCAAATGTAGTTTTGCTTGCTATTAAAAAAATTATAGCATTATTTATTTTTGTGCCCAAAATCACAACAGCGGTTGTTTCGAAGGGCGAAGTTCTAAAACATGAGATGCCAAACTAAAGTTATTTAAGACACAAATAATGCAGAATATGTAACCTTTAAAGGCTAATGACAAGAAAATAATACAGAATATTTGTCTTACTTTTTAAACCACTGTGACACAGTATGTGGTATCGGACTGATAAAAACTGAAATAAAAAATTGGAATAACACTACTGAGTGCTGCCTGGTGGTGGAGTGGTTAAGGCACAAGCACCTATGCCATGCTCCAGTTTACCGCATGTTCTCCCTTCTCTCTCATCCCCATTTCACGCTCAGCTGTCCTGTCTAATGAAGCCTACGGGACAAAAAGTAATTCACAATAACACTACTGAAAACTCAAGTATTCAAAGTGAAATAATAGGACTGCTTTCCGAAGAGAAGATGTTGAACTTTGTGCCAGTGTTTGTTTCATGTGGATAGGCCCAGTCATTACAGAGATGAACCATAAACCATGTCAACACATCCGACCTCTGAAACACTGATCTATTTCACCAATTGGTGTTGCTTATTGACTGTGTGTAAAAGAAGAGAACAGCTCAAATGGTGAAGTTCTTACGTGATGTACTTGTTGTAGAGGATGAAGGCATGCTCGATGTTGCCCTCCTCCGTGTACACGTGCGCCATGCGGATCAGCTCCATGCCGGAGCGGAAGTATCGTCGTGGAGGGACGTCGTCACTGACTTCTACAGAACTGCCTTTTTTAGTCAGAGCCCGAACCCGCTCCTCTGGGGTCAGGCTGACATCTGAGGGGTCTCCCATCTCTAATCGCTCCACCTGAAACACAAGACTACTTGAAACACCACAGCATGACCTGGAACGCCATAGGGCTGGATCTTTTTTGTTACTTATTGTGAGACCAAAACATTGTTTTACAGTTCATAAAGTCATGGAATGTCCAAGAATGGTCCACAGTAGAGAAGGTTTCAAAAGTAGTCAGCTGGACTGTTCTGGAAGAAGACGATTTGTCTTTTGTTCTAATATTAGAAGTTTTAAAAGTGCATTCATATTTTGGACTCATTAAAGAATAGATACTAGCAACACCCTTTCTCAATGCTTTGTGCTTGGTTGGTCAGCAGAGGATTTGACCTAGAAGCCCAAGAAAAAATGTCCATGGAGACACTATGGACCGGTCAGATTTTCTCATCAGCCAGAACAAGTTTAAACCTTTATTTAGGAAGCGTACTTTATTTTTAAGACCTGTCATAACTTCAGATGCGAATATTTGTGATAAAATCTCAGCATCCAACAATATACGTAAAAAATCACTGTAGATAAATAGGGACAATGTTTTATCCCCGTTCATCTTAAAGTTACGTCAAATCCCATCAAGTGTTGCGCTCTGCTAATTTAGCTAGCGTTAATTCAAACGGTCTGCCTCCAGTTTCTGGTTTTAGAGCGTCTATATAAACTATCCTGTAACTGCATTTTAGAGGCAGTCCTTACCAGAAACAGACTGTCTCTAATCTTTCAGGTGATGTGCAAATAACTAGTTGAAAATACGCCCAAATGCCAGTCCAGCGCTACATTATCGGTTTACTTCCGCAGTCAACACAACTTCCCATTGAGCCGCTGCACATGCGCATTCGACTCCGGTTTAGGCCATTTACAAGCTAACTGGAATTATTGAATGGCGAAAAACGGCTTAGTTCTGACATTTTAAACCCGCTGTGAGGGTCAGAAAGTCAGACACCCCAGTTCGCATCGAATTACCTTAGTATATTTGCTGTTCGTTACCAAAATCCGTTATTCTCGTTAGTAGACCCACGGACCTGTGGTACAGTCCATGTGGCGTTCAGGGACGTCGGCTCGGTTTGACAATTGTAAACATAACGTACAAACATAGGCCGCGTCTTAAACCTCTGTCCTCGCTTCCTTTCCTCTCCTCGGCTCCTCAATTCGTCGATTCTTCAGCTGTCAATCAAAGCGAGGCTTCAGGACGCAGACAGAAGATAAAATAATCGAACTTGATTTGTCTCACAGTGAGGAGTGCAGGAACAGCAGTGAACGATCACATATTCTTATTCAATGTGACATGAAAACTATGAGACATCTGTTCAAAGACTTTTATCTGAAAATAAAAGTGTCGCTCTGACTTTCATGTCAAAGTTCCTAGAATAATCAATCTGAAACTGGAGTGAAGTCCTGAGTACAGGCTCATTTTGGTCCGAGCAGCCCCTGAGGAAAGTCTGTCCTGACCATCAGCTCGTGTCTCCTAAGGCTCGCAGTTTCTCTCCTCTGTCTTCATCTCCTCTATCCTCGCTGTGTGTCCTCACTGTGTCTCCTCACTGTGCCTCCTCTCTCCTCACTGTGTCCCCTTGATGTGTCTCCTCTCTATGTCTCCGCTTTCCTCACCGTGTCTCCTCACTGTGTATTTTCAATGTGTCTCCTCGCTCCTTACTGTCTCTCTTCATTGTGTCTCCTCTTTGTGACTCCTTACTGTGTCTCCTCTGTCCTCACTGTGTCTCCTTGTCTGGTGTCCTGGTGCAGTGGTAACAACCTGGAGTTCAACGCCCAGAAGACAGTGGAGAAGATCGTGGACTTCAGGAAAGGCCACAGCCCCCCGGCCCCACCGTGGACTCCTTCCGCTTCCTCGGCACCACCATCACCCAGGACCTCAAGTGGGAGCCCTCCATCAGCTCCCTCATCAAGAAGGCCAGCAGAGGATGTACTTCCTGCGGCAGCTGAGGAAAGCCAAGCTGCCAGTGCAGATGATGGTGCAGTTTTACACGGCCATCATTGAGTCCATCCTCACCTCCTCCATCACCGTGTGGTACGCTGGGAGCCACAGCCAGGGACAAACAGAGACTACAGCGCCCTCTGCTGGAGCCACAGCCAGGGACAAACAGAGACTACAGCGCCCTCTGCTGGAGCCACAGCCAGGGACAAACAGAGACTACAGCGCCCTCTGCTGGAGCCACAGCCAGGGACAAACAGAGACTACAGCGCCCTCTGCTGGAGCACAGCCAGGGACAAACAGAGACTACAGCGCCCTCTGCTGGAGCCACAGCCAGGGACAAACAGAGACTACAGCGCCCTCTGCTGGAGCCACAGGCAGGGACAAACAGTGACTACAGCGCCCTCTGCTGGAGCCACAGCCAGGAACAAACAGAGACTACAGCGCCCTCTGCTGGAGCCACAGCCAGGGACAAACAGAGACTACAGCGCCCTCTGCTGGAGCCACAGCCAGGGACAAACAGAGACTACAGCGCCCTCTGCTGGAGCCACAGCCAGGGACAAACAGAGACTACAGCGCCCTCTGCTGGAGCCACAGCCAGGGACAAACAGTGACTACAGCGCCCTCTGCTGGAGCCACAGCCAGGAACAAACAGAGACTACAGCGCCCTCTGCTGGAGCCACAGGCAGGGACAAACAGAGACTACAGCGCCCTCTGCTGGAGCCACAGCCAGGGACAAACAGAGACTACAGCGCCCTCTGCTGGAGCCACAGGCAGGGACAAACAGAGACTACAGCGCCCTGCTGAGAAGGTGATCGGCTGCAGACTTCCATCTCTGCAGGACCTGTACGTCTCCAGGGCTCTGGGACGAGCAGGTCGGATCACCACTGACCCTTCTCACCCTGGACATGGTCTATTTGAGCTGTCACTCCCCTCAGGCCTCCTGCCCGTCACGGCAGTCTGGATGGTAGAAGGTTGGGTTGGTTCTTGGTTCCACTGGTGAACCAAAAACTGCTCTGTTGGGACTGTCACGGCGGTCTGGAGTTGGCCCTGGCGCCCGTCTCTGGGGATGGTTGGGTTGGTTTCCGGTTCCACGGGTGAACCGAAAACTGATCGATGATGTGAAGTGTGTTACTGCTGTGTTGGAGGTCAGCAGGGCTGTGTGGGCCCAACCAGCGTTTCGACCTCCGGTGTTTGCGCCTCAGCTGCCTTGGTAGAGCTGCTTTTGCCTGAACAGAATTATAAGAGAGAAAAGGTGCTTTCCTCCTCCTCGTTTCATGCTTTGTCTGGTCTGTGGGAGAGAGAAGGCAGCTCTCTGGATCTCCTTTCATTCAGATTTTATTTTCTGTAGTCCACATTACATTCAAAGGCTCATTTTCCAAAAGTGAGTTGTGCCAGTTGAAAGTATTTTAAATGCCGTTTTAATCTCACATGAAAGCAATTGTTAATACATTTATACACTTTAGATATTAATTCCTTTGAAAGTTTTGATTTATATGCTTTAATGAATATTTCAGTCAAAGGGCTATGATGGTCATCATTCTTTTTGATTTCTTGGTTATAATAACTCCTTATTTGTAAATACCTATAAAAGTCTTGTTTCTCTAAGTCAAAGGATTCTTTCAACTCCTCAAAGCTCTTCAGATGATTCTCCTTTACAATCTGGTATATAGACCTTTAGACCTTTTGTTGTCCAGACTTTAAATCTTGAGTCTGTGCTGTTAGCTGTGATATTTAAAATGTTAACATCTTTGTTTAGTTTGTATGTTCTGATCAGCTCCTTCCATGTTGTATGTTGTAAAAACAGACTTCACCCAAGGGTTCTCCACCTTCCCCAAAATGACTCAACCGTCTGTCATCTGCCAGTAAGGCCTGCACAGGCCTGTACAGGAGTTGCAATATTGATTTCAAACCGAATAGTTTTTGATCAGAATTTTGAATGTAAGGATAAAGAAGGCAGATATGTACTGGTTAAAGGGAATATTAATGGAAAGGTTTTCACTCTTTTAAATGTGTATGCTCCACCAGGGGGCGATATCACTTTCTAGGCTGATGTCATGGACCTGATTGTGAACCACTCTGAGGGAACCCTAATTTGCGGCGGCGATTGTAATCTTCACATTCAGCCTACACTGGACGTGTCGAACTCAAGAGGCACTGGAGGAACAATTAACAAGAAGTTCCGTCTCTTATTGAAGACTATAGGATTGATTGACATATGGAGGGAAATGAACCCTTGGGCACGCCAGTATACCCATTTTTCAAATCCACATACACTCTATTCCAGAATAGACTACTTTTTTGTTCTCAATAAAGACAGATCTAAAATTAGGAGATGAAATACAAGGTGCATCAAAAGATTAAAGAACAATAAATCTCCGGGGAGCGATGCGTTCACCTCAGAGTGGTATAAAGCTTTAAAAGTCACACGCACTCCTTTCAGCAACTTTTAACTGGGCATTTAAGAAAACTCAGACCTCTCAGAGTTGGAAAGAGGCCATCATATCCTTAATACCTAAAGAGGGGAAGGACCGACTGGAATGTGCCTCATACAGACCCATTTCTATTCTGAATGTGAACTATCGAATCTACACCTCAATTATGTCCAAAAGAATGGAACAAAATACTCCCAAACTTAATCCATAATAATCAGACAGGATTTATTACCAAACGACAAACACAAGACAACATAAGAGGATCTTTACACATAATGAGCCAAATGCAAAAACAACAAAACAAAGCTGTAATAATAAATCTGGACGCTGAGAAAGCTTTTGATTCTGATAGTTGGCCATATCTATGCCATATCTAAGTGCTAAACAAATTTTGAATTGATGATCTAATTATAAAAAATATTGGGGCTCTTTACGATGGTCCAATATCAAGAATTAAAATCAATGGTCATCTGACAGGTCCACTTACTCTGGAAAGGGGGTCAGGCAGGGTTGTGCCTGGTCTCCCATCTTGTTTGCTTTAAATTTGGAACCTTTGGCCCTATTTATTAGACAGTCAGTCAGCGACTCCAGACTCACTCCTGTTCGGATCTTGCAGAAGATCACCATGAGCCCAGACTTTTCATCCTGTCTCTTTCTAAACTGTTAAAGACTGCTGTGATAACTAAAAGTCATTACTGACTGATAGTCCGTCTGCCTGTGCTGCGTTTGGGTCCTCACCATACCCGTGATATGCCATGCAGATGACATGCTATTGTATTTGACCAAACCAGAAATGTCCATACCCAATGTGATGCATTTTCTTCAAGAAATTGGGTCAATGTCTGGAGACAAATTAAATGTACAAAAAAATGGAGATTCTCTCTCACTGGCATCTCCCTCTGACCTTAAGAAAGACTTACCCATTTAAATGGCAAACGGAATCTTTTGGATATTTAGGTGTGGTCCTCCATAGAAAAATGATACCCCTCTTTTTACTACTTTGAAAAATGGAACCTTATCCCATACTTAAGTCTAAATCAAAGGATTAAAACTGTAAAAATGAATGTTTTGTCCAGGTTTCTCACACTCTTACAATTGGCAGATATCTCTGGAGCATCCTCCTGGCGGCTGCAAAAAAGGCCCTCACAAAAACACAAAATGCATCGACAACCAAAAATTGGACATTATATTGGATATTAGAAAAATGGAAAAAATTACATTCGGACTAAAATTGAAAATCAGCAAATTTGACATTTTGGGGGCAAAATGGGAAAAATTTTTGGGTTCATATATGTTTTAGTTTCTATTGTTTTATAGGATGTCTTTTTTTTCCCCCTCTCACTGTTTACACTCTCTGGTCTTGTTCTGTTTCTATTTTTCATGTACATTACTGTTTTGAAAAAGAACAAAATCGTAATTTAAAAAAAATAAGACAAAAGGGTTCATGCTGAAAACAGGCACCGAACCAAAAACCTGATCACTCAAAATTATGGATTTACCATCACGCTTGCGGTTTATAGGTTTGCCGGAATTGATTGACGGACCCTAGCGTCCTTTTTCGCTGAACTGCTACTTGAGTTGTTTGGACCAGCAGTGGGCAAATCTGCCCCTGAGTGCAACAGAGCCCACTGCACTTTTCGGGACCTGGACAAAGACCCAGACAGGTGATTACTTGCCTACACAAAAACAAGGTAAAACAAGCTATTGTTCTTGAAGCCCACGTCCACAGAGGGAAGCTGAAATACCGAGACCTCCCATTTGACATCTCCGAAGATTACGCAGCCAAAGTGATGGAGGAGCGCTACAAATACAAGGGTGTTATGCCCAAGCTTTACGGTTTGAGATTAAAGCCTTCCCTCCAGTACCCCGCCAGGTTGAACAAACTACATAACCTCTTTGAATAGCAGTTCTCAATAGAATATCATCTTCTCTACGTGGACCTATATATTATACACGCTAGGGACCAGAGTATTTACCATCCATCCATCCATCCATCCATCTTCTTCCGCTTTATCCGGGGCCGGGTCGCGGGGGCAGCAGTCTAAGCAGGGACTCCCAGACTTCCTTTTCCCCAGACACTTCCTCCAACTCCTCCGGGGGGATCCCGAGGCGTTCCCAGGCCAGCCGAGAGACATAGTCCCTCCAGCGTGTCCTGGGTCTTCCCCGGGGCCTCCTCCCGGTGGGACATGCCCGAAACACCTCCCTAGGGAGGCGTCCAGGAGGCATCCGGAACAGATGCCCGAGCCACCTCAGCTGGCTCCTCTCAACGTGGAGGAGCAGCGGCTCTACTCCGAGCTCCTCCCGTGTGACTGAGCTCCTCACCCTATCTCTAAGGGAGCGCCCAGCCACCCTGCGGAGGAAACTCATTTCGACCGCTTGTATCCGCGATCTTGTCCTTTCGGTCACTACCCAAAGCTCATGACCATAGGTGAGGGTAGGAACGTAGATTGACCGGTAAATCGAGAGCTTTGTCTTTCGACTCAGCTCCTTCTTCACCACAACGGTCCGATGCAGCGACCGCATCACTGCAGACGCTGCACCGATCCGCCTGTCAATCTCACGCTCCATCCTTCCCTCACTCGTGAACAAGATCCCGAGATACTTAAACTCCTCCATTTGGGCAAGGACTCCCCACCCACCTGGAGAGGGCAAAGCCACCTTTTTCCGGTCGAGAACCATGGCCTCAGATTTGGAGGTGCTGATTCTCATCCCAGCTGCTTCACACTCGGCTGCAAACCGTCCCAGTGCATGTTGCAGGTCCAGGTTTGATGGAGCCATCAGGACAACATCATCTGCAAACAGCAGAGATGAGATCCTGTGCTCTCCAAACCGGACCCCCTCCCGCCCCCTGACTGCGCCTAGAAATTCTGTCCATAAAAACAATGAACAGAACCGGTGACAAAGGGCAGCCCTGGCGGAGTCCAACACGCACTGGGAACAGGTCTGACTTACTGCCGGCAATGCGAACACAGCTCCTGCTCCGGTCATATACAGGGACCGGACAGCCCTGAGCAAAGGGCCCCGGACCCCGTACTCCCGCAGCACCCCCCAAAGGGCACACCGTGGGACACGGTCGAAAGCCTTCTCCAGATCCACAAAGCACATGTGGACTGGTTGGGCAAACTCCCATGAACCCTCGAGCACCCGATGGAGAGTATAGAGCTGGTCCAGTGTTCCACGACCAGGACGAAAACCACTCTGCTCCTCCTGAATCCGAGGTTCGACTATCGGTCGGATTCTCCTTTCCAGTACCCTGGAATAGACCTTACCAGGGAGGCTGAGGAGTGTGATCCCTCTATAGTTGGAGCACACCCTCCGGTCCCCCTTCTTGAACAGAGGGACCACCACCCCGGTCTGCCAGTCCAGAGGCACCGACCCCGACCGCCACGCGATGTTGCAGAGGCGTGTCAACCAAGACAGTCCTGCAACATCCAGAGACTTTAGGTACTCGGGGCGTATCTCATCCACCCCGGAGCTCTGCCACTGAGGAGTTTGCCAACAACCTCAGTGACTTCGGCTTGGGTGATAGATGAGTCAGCCTCCGAGTCCTCCGTCTCTACTTCCTCTTCGGAAGACGTGGCAGTGGGATTTAGGAGGTCCTCAAAGTACTCCTTCCACCGCCCGACGACGTCCCCAGTCGAGGTCAGCAGGTCCCCACCCGCACCGTAAACGGTGTTGGTGGGACACTGCTTCCCCCTCCTGAGGCGCCCGGACGGTTTGCCAGAATTTCTTTGGGGCCGACCGATAGTCCTCCTCCAGGGCCTCCCCGAACTCCTCCCAGACCCAGGTTTTTGCCTCTGCGACAGCACGAGCTGCGGCACGCCTGGCCCGCCGATACCCCTCAACGGCCTCAGGAGTCCCACAAGCCAAAGAGGCCTGATAGGCCTCCTTCTTCCGCCTGACGGCATCCCTTACTTCCGGTGTCCACCACCGGGTTCGGGGGTTGCCGCCGCGACAGGCACCTGAGACCTTGCGACCACAGCTCCGAGCAGCCGCATTGACAATGGAGGTCGAGAACATGATCCACTCGGACTCAATGTCCCCAGCCTCCCCCGGGATTTGGGAGAAGCTCTCCCGGAGGTGTGAATTGAAGACCCTGCTGACAGCGGGCTCCGCAAGACGTTCCCAACAGACCCTCACTATACGCTTGGGCCTGCCAAGTCTGTCCGGCTTCCTCCACCGCCAGCGGATCCAACTCACCACCAGGTGGTGATCGGTTGACAGCTCCGCCCCTCTCTTTACCCGAGTGTCCAAGACACGCGGCCGGAGGTCAGATGACACGACAACAAAGTCGATCATTGACCTCCGGCCTAGGGTGTCCTGGTGCCACGTGCACTGGTGGACACCCTTGTGCTTGAACATGGTGTTCGTTATGGACAGTCCGTGACTAGCACAGAGAAGTCCAATAACTGAACACCGCTCGGGTTCAGATCGGGGGGGCCGTTCTTCCCAATCACCCCTCTCCAGGTGTCACTGTCGTTGCCCACGTGGGCGTTGAAGTCCCCCAGTAGAACAATGGAGTCCCCGGTCGGTGCACTGTCCAGTACCCCTCCCAGGGACTCCAAGAAGGCCGGGTACTCAGCACCGCTGTTCGGCCCGTAGGCCGACACCACAGTGAGAGACCTGTCCCCAACCCGAAGGCGTAGGGACGCGACCCTCTCGTTCACTGGGGTAAACTCCAACACATGGCGGCTGAGCTGTGGGGCAATAAGTAAGCCCACGCCAGCCCGCCGCCTCTCCCTGCAGGCAACACCAGAGAAGTGGAGCGTCCAGCCCCTCTCGAGAGGATGGGTTCCAGTGCCCAAACTGTGCGTGGAGGTGAGGCCGACTATATCTAGTCGGAACCGTTCAACCTCCCGCACAAGCTCAGGCTCTTTCCCCCCCAGTGAGGTGACGTTCCATGTCCCAGAGTTAGTCTCTGCGTCCGGGGATCCGGTCGTCGAGGCCCCTGCCGTCGACTGCCGCCCAGATCCCTCTGCACCAGCCCCTTACGGATCCTCCTGCAGGTGGTGGGTCCACGGGAGGACGGCCCCACGTCACTCGTTTGGGTTGCACCCGGCCGGGCCCCGTGGGGAAAGACCCGGCCACCAGGCGCTCGCCGTCGAGCACCCACCCCAGGCCTGGCTCCAGGGTGGGGCCCCGGTAACGCCAATCCGGGCGACGTAACTGGCCTTGGTTTTTTTTTCGTCATAGGGGGCTTGTGAACCGATCTTTGTCTGACCCGTCACCCAGGACCTGTTTGCCTTGGGAGACCCTACCAGGGGCTTGAAGCCCCGGACAACATAGCTCCTGAGATCATTCGGGCGCTCAAACCCCTCCACCACGTTAAGGTGTCGGTTCAGGGAGGGGGAGTATTTACCAGATATTTCTAAATATACTCCTGGTTACGGTAATTAAAACACTTTGAGACCCCCGGAAGTGTGTATAGCCCTGGACTGCACGGATAGTTCAATTTGGTTACTACTTTATTTTTCTATTAATTATGATTTATGATTAATGATTAACCCTGCGACGAGCTGGCCACTTTCCAGGGTGTACCCTGCCTTAGGCCCAAAGTCACTGGGATAGGCACCAGTCACCCGCAACCCCTAACAGGAACAGGCCGTAGAAAATGAATGAATGAATGAATGATTTCTGATTTCTGATTTTCCCTTTTCTTCTTCTCTCTTTATCTTATTCACACAGTTACTTATGCCTGTCTCCTACTTCCTCAGATTATCCACCCAACAAGCAATCATTAGATGACACAACATGACAAACCAGGAAAATCCATCCGGGTGATCTCATGGAACGCTGGAGCTTTGAATAAGGCTGTGAAGGTGGGAACGGTGCTGACATGCTTACAACCACTAAAAAGTGACATATTATTCTTACAAGAGACCCACTTGAGACCTACTGATGTTCCATCATTGAAAGGTCCTGGAAGAGTCATATTTTTCATTCCAAATTTGATAACAAATCAAGAGGAGCCGCAATTGTTATACATACAAATTTACAAAGTAATACTTTTTTAGATGAAAATTGTTGTTGTGTCTGACATGCTAAATTACAAACAAATTACCTTAATATGTGTACATGCAACAAATTTGGACAACCACTCTTTTTGTTCATCGTTATGCCAAGATTCCCTCCCTTTGAACTAAATCAGCCCGTGCCATACTTACCACTACATTTAGTTATTACAGACCCCTGGAGATCTATGAATCCCACAACCAAAAGTTGAATTTTTTTTCCCAAGTACATCATACATTTTCACATATCGATTATTTTTCTTATAGACAAACAGCTGTTGCATTTAATAACAAACTGTGATCTCTGATCACCTCGAGTGACTATGACTATGACTGAGTCTGACTACCAAGAGCTGGCGTTTTTAATCTCAATGGCTGTCAGATGCGAACATCAAAGATTACATTGTCTCATAAATAAAACTATACATTAAAACCAACAATAACTCTGAAACTAACTCAGAAATCTTATGGGAAGTGCTCAAAGCTTTCCTCCACGGACAAATAATTTCATACATTTCCTTCGTTAGAAAGAGAGCAGGCTGACATAAATTCAATCAGAGATAACATTTTAAATCTAGATAAACGTCTAGCAACAAATACAAACTCTGACCAATTAAAAAAACTGCTCCATTTAAAACATGAACTGATGATGACATCAATCATTGAGAAATGATTCAAACAATCTAAACAGCAACAGCATTGCTTTTTTTAACACGGAGAGAAAGCAGGGAAGCTACCGGTACAACAAGCCCGAAGTGTACTCCTCCAAATATATTTCCCAAATCTGTACAGAAGATGGAATTCCAGTATCTGAGCCCCTTTTAATAAATCAAATATTCCATAATTACAATATGAAACTCTATAGCTCAGATTGTAGTTTTTTGATCCTCTTTACAAACCTTGACATCTTAAATGTTGAAATATAAATCCTTGTGCAAAACTATTCACTTAAAAAAGGTAAACTACCGCCAAGTTTGAATTCGGCCTCCATTTCACTGATGCTACAGAGTATTATCCCCACTATTATTGTGCTAGATCAAACAGGGTTAATTTCTGGGCGTCATTCTTTTTTAACACTAGACACATTTTTCATATAATCTCCACCCCATCCCTGAATACTCCTGAAATTCTTATCACGCTCCACACCGAAAAGGGTTTGACAGGGTGGAGTGGAAATGTCTGTTTTTATATTCGAAACATTTGGTTTTAGCCCCAATTTCCTAGCGTGGATTAAACTTTTATATACCTCTGTCACTGCTTCGGTCTCCACAAACAATATACAATCTCCACAATTCCCTCTACAACGCTGGGGCCCCCAAGGGTGCCTGCTATCACCACTCTTGTTCAATTTAGTAATTAAAACACTTGCAATATGGTTTTGAATTAAACTTTCAGGGAATTCAGGGATATGGTCAGTCTCACAAACTCACTCTATGCTGATGATCTCCTGTTATATGTGTCCAATCCAAGAAGCTCTATTCCTCCAATTTGATCAGTTTTTAAACAATTTGGTAAAATATCAGGCTATAAACTAATCCTCCAAAAGAGTGACTTATTCCCTATCAACAACCTAGCTAAAAACCTGCCAAAAACTCTGTTTTCGTCCGATCTTATACGCATGTTTTGGATAGGCCCGAGGCTCAATACATCCACCTATCAAGGGTTCTTCAGGTCCATGTAAGTGCTAACCCTCTGACGGCTGTATTCAGCCTAACCATAACCACTCAGCGCGTCATCGCCTTTACCACACGACAAGCCAGACGCCTGATCCTGCTTAAATGGAAACTCAAAATACCTCCAACACATAACTGTTGGTTACGTGAAATCATACAGTAGATTCACTTAGAGAAAATACGTGCCATAACCATGGATCACACAAATGGTTCCATAATACATGAGAGCCCTTTGTACAGTATATCAACAATTTATAACAATTATTCTGGAAAGGTGAATGAGAGGAAAGATATAACACTTGTGAACCCTACTTAAGTCACTTTGATTTTCAGTTTTTGTTTTCTTCTATTTATTAAACTTATATTTTAATATTTTACTATTATTATTTGTAATATTATTATTTATGTATCTATTTATTCTATTTATTTACTAGTATTTATATATTTGTTTCATATTACTGCTTTGTTGTCTACCTCTTCTATATGATTATGCTTATTTGTCAATAAGGGGGGGGTAGTTGATCATTTGATCATGGGTAAATGGACATGGACTGATGGACAGGAAAGGAGAGAAGGGGAAGCGACTAGATACACATTCCAGACTGCATATGCATATCGCTGTAACACACTTCATGAACTTCCCTCACTCTCAATGTTTGTCAAATAACTTTGCCCAAATAATGCAAATCAAAAGATTATAAATAAATGGCAAATGGAACCCCTGAACATTTTAGTGTGGTCCTCCATAAAGAACGATCAACAATCTTAGAGAAAAACTATATTCTCCGAAAAATCTCGAATCCGATTCAAAACGCTGCAATTATCAGAAGAAAAAGGAGGCTGGGGTTTACCTTGTTTAAAAAATTACGCTGAGATCAGAGTTTTGCTGGTGTGATCCAGAATATGAAGCTCTATGGAAAATATTGAGATGACCTTACTGGCAGATGACAAACAGTTGAGTCATTTGGAGGAAGTTAAGAATCCCTGGGTAAAATCTGTGCTTACATCATGGAAAGAGCCGATCAAGGCCTACAAATGAAATAAAGATGTCAAGCTTATGACCAAGGTTTTGTACTGAATAGAACTGACCTGAGATTCAAGGTCTGGGTTACAAAAGGGATAAAGGTCTTTTACCAGATTGAAAAAGATAATCAAATGAATAATGAGTGATATGTTAAAGGATCCTTTGACTTAGAGAAACAGGACTTTTATAGGTTTTAACAAATGAGTTATTATAACCAAGAAATTAAACAAGGTAATGACCATTGTAGCCCTCTGACTGAGATGTTTATCAAGGTTTATAAATGCGAGTTTTCTAAATTATATCAATGCATTTCTAATTTGGACAACTACTCTACTAAATATATTAAAAACAAATGGGAAAGAGAAGGTAATCTTGTTTTGACCTCAAAATCAAATGTCTGGAAGGAATTTTGATGGAAAAATGTGTCACGTTTTTTCATAACCCCATGTCAAAGTGCTCATTACTCACAAGGAAATGCAGACTGTTGGAGAAACTGTGCCACCAGGAGGCAAACCACTATCATGTGTTCTGGGACTGTCCTGTTGCTCATAAATATTAGACTGAAGTTCACAATGCACTGCAGACTGTTTGTGGCATTGCTTTTCATCTGAAATTTAGAACTATGTATTTGGACTTCAAAACTCCTGCCATGGACACAATGAACGGATACCTTTGGAATGTACTTTTGGCATTGGGAAAAAAGGCCATCACAAAAAATAGTTGACATCACCAAAGACTGGACTGACATTGTATCAGTAAAACGGAAAAACTAACCTTCTGACTCATTTTGGAAATGGACACATTTGACCGTCTCTAGACTCAATGGGACTCTTATTTTAATTTATCAGTGTCATGATTCCAAATGACTACAACTGAATCTTCTTTTACGATTGTGTTTTCTTTGTTTTCTAGTTGGTGTCTGTTTGTAATTTCATTTTTAATTTAGCTCTATGGTCCTGTTGTGTGTCCGTTCTGTTTTATATTTTAAAGTTAAAAATGTTTAAAAAAGGAACAAGTGGACACATTTGATCGACTATGGACCAAATGGGCCATTTTTATTTGAATTTAAATGTGTAGTTTATGTCTGTTTGTATTTTTATTTTATAATCGGCTCTTCGGTTGTGTTGTATTTGTTTTTGTGTTCTATGTGTAATCTGTTGTTTTTTTTTTAAAAAAAGAAGAAAAAAAAGAACATTTTAAAAACTGGAAAAAATTCGATCCGGTGGTGAACGTCCCATCCCGTCACGTGGGTGTTGCGCGCCTCCACGTCACGCTGCTGATGCTGAGCACTTGGCCGTGGCAGTTTGAATGAGACACGGCTTGGACCTCTGCCCCTCCACTGCGGTCCTCCCGGTGTCCTCCCGGTGTCCTCTCGGTGTCCTCTCGGTGTCCTGTGTCGTATATGTCCGCGCTCCGTCCCTCTCTCCGCGGGCTGAAGCAGAGCGCAGCCCCGCACACGGCCGCTGCACACCGGGACTTCTCCGGGTGAGCTAACCGGAGCTAATGCTGTGCGTATCTGTTGTCCACTGTCTAAATGGCCGTGATTTTAACATTTAGCGTTAACTCGACACACTTCACTGAACACACATGTACATCATTTTAAAGAACTCTGACTTTCAGCTCAGGTTGTCATGGTTACTGGCTGTTACCTTGCCTCGCTTTTGAGAAACAACAATGGTATGTGTATTATGTGTAGGCCATTTAAAACAAGTGGATTTTAAAGCAGTACAGATCCAGATTCTGCTTTTCCTTGTGAAATGGTCATCGTGCATTATGGGTAATAACATCGGTGCAGGCAGCGGAGGACACGCTACTGTACAGGAACCACTGTAACGGCGGCAAAGTGCAGGAACCACTGTAACGGCGGCAAAGTGCAGGAACCACTGTAACGACGACAAAGTGCAGGAACGACTGTAACGACGGCAAAGTGCAGGAACCACTGTAACGGCGGCAAAGTGCAGGAACCACTGTAACGACGAGAAAGTGCAGGAACGACTGTAACGGCGGCAAAGTGCAGGAACCACTGTAACGGGCGGGGCCAAAGTGCAGGGACCACTGTAACGACGACAAAGTGCAGGAACGACTGTAACGGCGGCAAAGTGCAGGAACGACTGTAACGGCGGCAAAGTGCAGGAACCACTGTAACGGCGGCAAAGTGGCAGGGACACACTGTAACGGCGGCAAAGTGCAGGGACACTGTAACGGCGGCAAAGTGCAGGACGCACTGTAACGGCGGCAAAGTGCAGGGACCACTGTAACGGCGGCAAAGTGCAGGGACCACTGTAACGGCGGCAAAGTGCAGGGACCACTGTAACGGCGGCAAAGTGCAGGGACCACTGTAACGGCGGCAAAGTGCAGGGACCACTGTAACGGGCGGCAAAGTGCAGGGACCACTGTAACGGCGGCAAAGTGCAGGGACCGCACTGTAACGGCGGCAAAGTGCAGGGACCACTGTAACGGCGGCAAAGTGCAGGGACCACTGTAACGGGGCAAATGGCAGGGACCACTGTAACGGCGGCAAAGTGCAGGGACCACTGTAACGGCGGCAAAGTGCAGGGACCACTGTAACGGCGGCAAAGTGCAGGGACCACTGTAACGGCGGCAAGTGCAGGGACCACCTGTAACGGCGGCAAAGTGCAGGGACCACTGTAAGCAGGCGGCAAAGTGCAGGACACTGTAACGGCGGCAAAGTGCAGGGGACCACTGTAACGGCGGCAAAGTGCAGGACCACTGTAACGGCGGCAAAGTGCAGGGACCACTGTAACGGCGGCAAAGTGCAGGACCACTGTACGGCGGCAAAGTGCAGGGACCACTGTAACGCGGGCAAAAGTGCAGGGACCACTGTAACGGCGGCAAAGTGCAGGGACCACTGTAACGGCGGCAAAGTGCAGGGACCACTGTAACGGCGGCAAAGTGCAGGGACCACTTGTAACGCGGCAAAGTGCAGGACCACTGTAACGGCGGCAAAGTGCAGGGACCACTGTAACGGCGGCAAAGTGCAGGGACCACTGTAACGGCGCAAAGTGCAGGACCACTGTAACGCGGCAAAGTGCAGGACCACTGTAACGGCGGCAAAGTGCAGGGACCACTGTAACGGCGGCAAAGGCGCAGGGACCCTGTAACGGCGGCAAAGCGCAGGGACCACTGTAACGGCGGCAAAGCGGCAGGGACCACTGTAACGGCGGCAAAGCGGCAGGGACCATTGGACCACTGTACTGTGAAAACACGATTTAAGGATTATTCACGATTATTGCGACTCTTGCCAAACTCTCATTGACGTGGTCTAAAATGTGACTTTTCCTCAAGTTTGTATGCAGCTTTATGAAACTGAACTTTCTGAAGGACAAAATAAAATTAAAATTGACAAAAACATCCAGATAAAAGTTATTAAATAAGGCTATTATTTTTTTAACAATAGATTGGACTAAAAAGAATGAATTCTTCTAAAATTGTCCCGATAATTATTTTTTGGTTCTTACAATTATATTATGACCTCAATAATCACAATAATTGATTACGTTGAATTGAGTAGGGTCGGGCTGGTGGAAACGACCCATAACAAAGGGATTAAAGCCAGTGTCCCTGTTCCAGTGCCAAGGTGTGGACGCGTGAGCCTGTGCTGTGTTGCTGACACACACACACACACACACACACACACACACACACCATAGTTTATTTGTTTATTTAAATGGGTCCCATTCGCTGAAAGCGGTGCAATCAGCTCGTCTTCCTGGGTCCATTACAATTTAAAACAGATTTAATTTCAAATACAATGTCATGGTTATCAATCATTATCTCTCACAACATTTCATTACAGTAACAATTCGTTGGAAGTGTTAAAAATCTGACACGACTCTTTAGGTTAATTTTAAATGATTGCTTATTTTTGGGTTGACAAAGCTGTTCCGAATGGATATTGTGCTGTACAAAACAGTTCTTTTCATAAAGTTGTTTTTGGGATGTGGTGGGATAAGATGACCATTGGCAGTTCTAGTGCTATGCTTATGAACGGAATCACAGTAAACTATTTGATTCAATATAAAAGCATGTTTAAGGTCATTGTGTTGTATATCAAACTTGTATTCTTTTGTCTAAATGAAGCCATGACAGAGTGGAACACATCAGTTCTCTGCTTGTTCTAATCAACAACGAAGGACAAGTCTTGCTGCTATATTTGGACCAATTTATATTTTTGCTATATCTTATCAAGAAGCAGAAGACCACACTTCAATATGACACGTGACATAATGTTAAAGACTGTGATTATATCTAAAGTGTCACATTTGACATAATGACTTCATTTTAAGTTACAGCAATGCTACGTCCCATTTTGTTAACAATAGTGTTTATGTGATCGGTCTAAAAGACGGACTACTATCAATGACCAGACCCAACAGTTTAGCTTTGACTACTTGTATACTCTGCCCAGCAATGTTTCATTTCAATTCAGATCTGTGCGCTAACTATTGTTTTGAGCCTATTATCATGCCTTTAGTTTTTTTGATATTAAGAACTAGCTTGTTTCCTTTGACCCACTGATACAGCAGGTCAAGGTTTCTGGACAAAACAGAGATAATTTTATCGCATGAATCTACAGCAGAATAAACAGTCGAGTCATCTGCATAAATAGACATTGAAGCTTTTTTCACAATTAAAGGTAAGTCATTTAAAAGACAGAGTACAAAAGAGGTCCTAAACAGCTTCCTTGTGGAAGTCTGCATTCTAATTTTTTACTGTCTGATGAAATGAATAACCATTGTTGAAAACTCTAGGTTCTGTGGGGGAGATAACTTTAGATTAGTTCTACAGCAGAAGTGGTTAAACCGTAGCTTCTCAGTTTCTCTATTAAGATCTGATTGCATTGAAAGCAGCACTAAAGTCCAACATCACCACACCGACTAATTCAGAACGGCCCATCCTTCTGAGCCATCGTGTGTCATTTGCATAAGTGCTGTGCAAGTGGAGTGTGCCTGTATGCATGCTGAAACATTGTCATCACTTCATCAGTCTGAACATATCTGTACATTTCTGTGTGAATGATTTTGTCCATCATTTTACTAAGTGCAGGGAGGAGACTAATAGTTCTGCATGCAATTATGGCCATAAAAAGGACATTTCTGATCTTTGCTTCCACAGAGTGGGAAAAACACCTGTCGGGTAACACTGATTAAAATATGACTCAGGAGCTGCGTTCAGCAGTTTGGTTTAGAACTATGTTGTCCAAGTTCCATGTGTAGAAGAGACTGGAGCAGGTAGTCACCTCTGCTCTTTGCACACAGCTAAACTTACAAGTTTTATGATTTCTTGCTTAATTAAAATTGCATTGAATTTAAAATATGTTGTACCCAACTTTATTTACAAAAAAGTCATTAAAGTAATCTTTAATATCTTTAGTGTTTGTTATGAAACAGTTCTCAAACACCACCTTTCTGTTTCTGCTCATTATTTAATTTAGGCTGCTCCAGAGCATTTCCCATCACGTTTAGCGTTATACATTTTTTCTCTATAGTATTCTTTTCTCTTTCTTTTATTGATTTTGGTGACTTGATTCCACACCTTGCAATATTTTACTTGGTCCTCCA
The DNA here is from genome assembly GCA_015082035.1 of Chaenogobius annularis. Classification (NCBI taxonomy): domain Eukaryota; kingdom Metazoa; phylum Chordata; class Actinopteri; order Gobiiformes; family Gobiidae; genus Chaenogobius; species Chaenogobius annularis. Next base: position 53,996 of record BJKM01000645.1, read on the forward strand.
ATAATCCAGATTTTACAAACACTTCTTTAACTTCATCTCTCACAGTCATCAAATTCTTCAGTGTTGGGTCAAACCATTCAGCTTTGATTTTTTTTTTAAATGATCTTTTTATTTTTTCAATTGAGTTTTTTACAATCTTCAAATTTATAAACGTAGAAAAACAAACACAGAGAATGAGAAAAGACAAACCAAAATGTGTAGTGTTGTCGAAAACTTAGTTTGAACAGAGTTTGTCTTTTCTCAAAAGTGAATGGTTTAATTCTGTTGTACAATTTAGAATTGATCTCAGTCCCTACTTCAAGACAGACTGCAGAGATGTGATTCTCCTTCCCTAGTCTCAAGGTCTTTACACAAAAGGATTCACCTACTTTTATAGAATACCGGTCAAACGGATCACATGACATACATCTTTCTTCATGTAGATGAAAAGCAGCGCTCAAACTTATACGTTTATCTGTGTTGATTCAGAGAGTGGCCCTCGGGGTTGGAGCTGTCGGTCGTTTTGTGCTGGGGCAGGTCTTGCTTGACCTGCTCGGACCCCTGGGGTCCTGTCTTTGTACTCGGGTTCGTTGCAATTTGGACGTTGGGACTGTCACGGCAGTCTGGATGGTAGAAGGTTGGATTGGTTCTTGGTTCCACTGGTGAAGCGAAAACTGCTTGGTTGGGACTGTCACGGCGGTCTGGAGTTGGCCCTGGCGCCCGTCTCTGGGGGATGGTTGGGTTGGTTTCCGGTTCCACGGGTGAACCGAAAACTGATCGATGATGTGAAGTGTGTGGAAGTCGTAGTTCTGCTGTGTTGGAGGTCAGCAGGGCTGTGTGGGCCCAACCAGCGTTTCGACCTCCGGTGTTTGCGCTCAGCTGCCTTGGTAGAGCTGCTTTTGCCTGAACAGAATTATAAGAGAAAAGGTGCTTTCCTCCTCCTCGTTTCATGCTTTGTCTGGTCTGTGGGAGAGAGAAGGCACTGCTCTCTGGATCTCCTTTCATTCAGATTTTATTTTCTGTAGTCCACATTACATTCAAAGGCTCATTTTCCAAAAGTGAGTTGTGCCAGTTGAAAGTATTTAAATGCCGTTTTAATCTCTGGGACAACCTGTTAAAAATAAAGCAGAAGAGAGCGTCGTAAAAGAAAATCATATCAAAAATCATATCGTAAGGCCTCGCTCTTGGTTCTTTTGACTTCAGGTATACGTTCTCCATTGTGGTTTGATTTTTGTTTCCAATTTTACCCTGTGAAGATAAAGAACAAGAACATGTGCACAAAGCACAGCTCTTTTAAAGGATCTTCCCTCCGGATCCTGGTCCTACAAGTTATCTGTTAAAACCTGCAAATTTAAAATTAAGATTAAACATGCCCCAATGTTATTTAAGATCTCAAAAGACACGTGGGACAGGTGAGTAAACATAGACTAGACATTCTCATTCATTCACATTCACAAACATTGTGTTAGTAATACTTTAGGTCCAAAAAGGTAGTTTTGCCAAGTCCAAAAATAAAACAGATTTTAATAAAAAAAATTTGTTTTGTTTTTCGTTCTGTGCACCTTTTTGTTGAAGAAAAATGATCCTGTATGAACATCTTTATTGACTATCGGGGACAGGAAGTGTCCTGTCTGTCATTACATTCCCCAAAATATTGACTATATTTGTAAAATCAGAATGGTTCTTGCTGCAGCAAGTTTGATAAAATCTTTCAATATTTGATCGTTGTCAATCAAAGTAGACACTCTTGATCTAATTAAATTTAGCCTTATTCAGTCTTCCTCACTGTCCTTATGCGTCAAGTTTTGACATCCTAAAAACTTTTCGTGAGTCTGTGAGGGAGATGAGAGGCATTGACTTTTTCTAAACAACTTTCACAACTTGAGCTTCAAAAGGCTCGAAACACTGCAAATCTCCTTTGTCTCTGACATTAGCGTTTTTGTTCTCTCATATGTTAACGGAATGAGTTTGATTGGGGGTTTGGGGTCAATTTGGATGATAATCAGCTGTAGACTTAATTTGTGTTGCTAAAAATTTTAATCATATATAATTTCTTGTGTGGAGATTTACTGGACGCAAGGGAGAATAGAGGTAGGTGGGTTGGAATAAAAAAACGTGTGAAATACTTCTTCTATAATGCCACCAATGTAATAAAAAACTAAACAAAATGACTCCTTAGTTTACCAAAAAATTTACTTTTTTACCATCAATGATTAAGAGATACTAGGGAAATGTAGTTTTTAGGTCTTACGCTAAACTTAGTCAAGCTATCTCATCTCGTGCTTTTGCACCGCTTCAAGATAAGTGAATGTTCATGTGTAGTGTTTGTGTGTGTTACCATCCCATTGTGTGAAAAAAAAGCAAGGGGTGTTCTTGTGTCGTCCGGGCTGATCTTTCTGCTGCGTGCTGGGACCCCCCTGTCCTCCGGCTGAGTCTATCCGAACCGTGTTCTGCCTCGAGTTGCACTCAGGGTGGTTGGGGGGGGCGGGGTGACTGTGGAGGCAAGGCGAAATACTGCCTCTGTAGCTAGGTGGGGTACTGCTGCGGCTGTAGTGGTCGAAAAGTGAAGTGCTGCTGCAGCTGTTTGCAGTCACGAGCGAAATGTCCAAATTGTCCACACTGGTAGCACACACCCTTCTATACGTCATGTGTGTCACGTCTGCGTCCTCTGCTTTGTTGGTTTTGCCGCCCGCCGGTGGTGGTGTTCCGGAGTGGTGCCAGTATTGGCATAGGCAGGGGTGTCAAACTATAATTACGATATGATTTCTGATATGAAATGTTGAGATCACAGATCTGTTGGTTGTTGCTACACAAACTCAATATGATCTCACTATTTTTATAGTTTAAGCTGATTTTAGTGACAGATTATTCATGTGGTGAACCAAATGAGTGCATTGTGTTTGTATTCACAGTCATGGTTCATACTTGATTACATTCTGACCTGTTTGTTTTACCTGTGGCTCATGATCTGTCCCGGTTTTTGCAATGTTTTCCTCACAGAGCTGTCGTCACAGAAGTTTGTTTTCTTGTTGTTAGCTCCACATTAGCTCCACTTTTAGCGCCGCTCTAATGTCCACAAAACCGTCTCCTTTCTTTCTTCCACGTGTTTCCCAAAAACGTCCTTTCCTCGTTAGGACCTCTGCTCAAATCTGTAAAGTGCGCGACACGCGTTGGCACTTCTAAAAGAACCTAGCACTTGCACCGGCACACAGCAGCGTGGGGGAGGGGCGGCTGCTGCAAAGGATTGTGGGACATGTAGTTCCAGCGATAAAAATGCTATAGGTCTATCGGAAATGATTGAATATAAATTAGAAATGTTTGGCTGGCCAGATTAAAACGTCTGGGGGGCCAGATTTACACATTTACTGCCCTCTAGAGGCCGGAGGGAGCATTTGGTTTGTATTTATTTTAAAAAACCATAACTTTTGATAGAAATGAGCTAGTGACTCGCTTCTTTTTTTTGACATACTCAGAAATTTATGACGGGCCGGATTAAATCATCCAACGGGCCGGGTCCGGCCCGCGGGCCGTATGTTTGACATGCCTGGCATAGAGTGTTAGAGTGGCATGGTGCGTTTCCTGTCTTTGCCTTTCTGATAAGATCCTACGCGTGGCGTGCATGCCTGCGCAATATTTTGAACACTCAGTCATCCGTTCCGCCCACATATGTTCTGTTAATGTTCATTGCAATGTCCCTGTTCAGATCTTTGAGAATGTCGCATATGGCATATCCGGCAACTCTTGTATGCCGCTCTGCTCTTTGAAAAGAAAGGAGAATTGTCAGGATTCTCCGTTCTTCTCTCTCGTCGGGCTTCTGTTTGCACGGTTGAAGGGCTGTCTGGTCATATTTGTGTGTGAATGCCTGGACAATTGCTGCATTTAGTCTGGTCGAGGCTGTAATATAGACAGTGTTTTCGTAATTCGTAGATTTTTCGGCACACAGATTGTTCTCTGGAATACTGTCTTTTATCTTGGCAAAGTCACTCGTTTTCATCGTCTGTACTCGGATGCAAAACTCTTTAAAAGTCTTTAACAAATGGGTGTCTATTTGTGGCTGAGTCGGGCAGAGATTTGGCTACAGTCAATATTTCGTCATGGCTTCAGGGTCTGTGCACATACGGCTACTTCCACCATTGGAAGTGTGGATACTGTGGGTTGGTCACGCAGGTTATATTTCTTTTGGTCGAGTTTCTGCTCCTGTTGCTCGTCGCTCGCCACGGCCTTCGCGCACCCTCCTTCGCTGTTTGCCACGGCCTCTGCGTCCCCTCCGAATGCTTGGCTGGTCCGGTTGACCGAGCAGAAGTCCAGATCTGGGTCCTGTTGTTCCACGGAAAGAAACGTCGGCTCTGTGTGCAAAGGAAGTTTGAAAGCGGTTATCTGTTCTTTTGTGTGTGTGTGTGTGTGTGTGTGTGTGTGCACGCTCGTGCCTGTTCCGACCGGTGAGTACGGTGTGGTGTGTATAAGGCGGCGGCTTTTCACTCTTTGTTTCACATTCACTCGTGGCAGGTGCCAACAGTTTACACAATTTCTTTCACCTGCTTTAGCTTCAGTCTCCCACAGTTTAAACAATTCGTCATACTTCTCCATCTCTCTCACAGAATCTGTAGACACTTTTTTCTTTGGTTTTTAACACATTTTCTTTCGCTTTTGTTAATTTCATCCCGAGTTGGGTGATTTGGTTAATGCTTAATGAAGCACCTATTGGGAAGCCATATTTTTCCGACCAAACGTTCAAGCATTCTAGACATTCTTCCCCGTATTTGTTTGACATAGACTAGTTTGTGTCTCGGAGTTTTAAGTATCTTCAGTGACGAGCTTCTCGTCAGCACTTTTCTTAGTTTAACGTATCGCTCAAACCACTTGCCCCGTGCAAAACTCAGCCAAAGTTCAGTTATACTTAGTGAAAAAGGTGCTGCAGTCACTTCCTGGTCTTACGGTGACTCTAGGCCACCGACAGTCCAACCAGCAGATGGCTCACTCTCCTCAGACACCACTATGCTCCACCGCTCTGAACAAAGTGAAGAGAACCAAAAAGCAGGACAAAAGGGACAAAAGGGAAACAGAACCAAGAAGAAGGGGTGTCTCTATCCCTTATGTCTCAGGACAAAAAAAAAAAACTGCAAAATTTTTTTAGACAACACGAAGTCCCTGTTTATTTCAAACCAGGAACACGTTAAGACAAAAACTGGTTCACCCTAAGGACAAGATGCCGACACAAAAACAGAGCAATGTAGTGTATTCTATCCAATTCAGTGAAGAAAGTTGTAAAGAGCGCCACATAGGGGAGACTAAACAGCCACTTCACAAGAGGCTTTATCAGCACAGAAGACACTCGAGATCAGGACCCCAGAGCGCCGTGCATCTTTATCTCAAAGCCACAAACCACTCTATTGAAGACAGTGAGGTGGAGATTCTGAGCAGGAGAAAAGATGGTTTGAAAGAGAGAGTTAAGGAGGCAATCTTTGTTAAAAAAGAGAATCCTTCATTAAATCGTAATGGAGGTTTAAGATTCAACCTTCCAGTTGTTCATAATGGTCTGCTGAAACCCTGGAGACGCCCTGGGCATTCGGATGCTAAATAGGCACTCAAGGTGAGGCAGGGAACAATAGAACAATAGGCCCATCCCAGTTTCAATGGGCCATTAGCAGGAGGTCCCGCCCTGTGGGCAGGGCTCTCACAGAGTAGGATAAAAACAGGAGTTCTCAGACTTGTTTCACTGATTGAGAATGACTCTTGGATGAGAGTCGAAATGTTTCGTTTTTTTCTAAAACAGAGTCCAGATGAAACGACTGAATCTTTTTCGACAATGGAACACTCTTGGACGAATGAGGGATTACACCGACATCTTAATTGAATATTATTGGCCAAAAACAGGCCAAATTCTGGGTACAAAAACAAGGGTGGGGGTTTATTGATTACATTCACACTTTGGCCGTCTGGCTCTGAACGGAGACAATGGATGGGTGTGAAAGCCCAAAACTAGGCTTGGCCTGAGACTTCCTGGGCTCCCCAGGAAGCGGACAGAAAAAGGTCTTTGATCAAAAGGAGACTCCGCAGACATGTGATAATCAGGAATACGCTAACAGTATGGTCGAGGTTCGAATTGGAGGTGGAAAATCTATGATGTCACGAAACATAAGGTCAAAATGATATTTTTCCATAACAGACATCCACCAAAACGGAACAATAAAAAGAGAAATCATGACACATAGAAAGAACAGATCCCATTTAGTCCAAAGAGTGTCGAATTTGTCTATTTTCAAATTGAGTCTGAAAATAATCCTTGAGTGTCCAAAGTAATGTCTGTCCAGTCCCTGGTTGTCGGAGTAATTTGTGCCCACCATTTTTTTGTGATGGCCTTTTTCTGCTACCTGGAGTATGTTTGAGAGGTAACTGTCATGTGTCCACGGCAGGAGTCTTCAGGCCCAAGTGCATAGTTCCAAAATTGAGTGGAATGGCAATGTCAAAAAATGTCTTTGTCTCGCATCCGTCCCAGAATATGTGATTAGTAGTTTGCCTCCTTGTTTTCACAATTTCTCCAACAATCTGTACCTCCCTGTGAATAATGGGCACTTTGACATGGTGTTATGAAAAAACGTGATACATTCTTCCAACAGAACTCTCTCCAAACATGTGATTTTGTAGTCCTCCACAGGGATGTACAAACATCTTCCGACTCTTTGTCTGTCAAAACAAGACCACTCTCTCTTTCCCATTTGTTTTTAATATATTTAGTAGAGTAGCTGTCCAGAGATGCATTGATATAATTTAGATATAATTCCCCTTGAAAGTTCGTATTTATAAACCTTGATAAACATCTCAGTCCAGAGGGTTACAATGGTCATTACCTTGTTTAATTTCTCGGTTATATTAACTCCTTATTTATAAATACCTATAAAAGTCCTGTTTCTCCAATTCAAAGGATTCCTTCAACATATCAAAGCTTTTCATTTGATTCTCTTTTACAATCTGGTGAAAAACCTTTAGACCTTCTGTCATCCAGACCTTGAATCTCAGGTCAGTTCTATTCGGTACAAAACCGTGGTCATAAACCAACCAGTTTAAGATTTGAACATCTTTATTTAATTTGTAGGCCTTAAGTAAGTACAGATTTAACCCAGGGATTCTTAACTTCCTCCAAATGACTCAACCGTTTGTCATCTACCAGTAAGGCCTGTACAAGAATCCCCGGCACAACATTAATCTAAATATTTTTCCATTGACCTTCTTATTCCTAAAGTAATTTTTCAAACCCAGCCTCCTTTTTTTTTTTGATAATTGCAGTTTTTTGATACGGATTCAGGGTTTCTTGGCTTGCCACACAAATCTTGAGATTGTTTTATTCCACCTTTCAAACAGGGGACGTGTTGGGGATGGAAATTGGAAGTGTCTGGAACAGATAGAGAAACAAAACATTCATTTTTATAGTTTAAATCCTTTGACTGAGACTTGAGTATGGGATAAGATTCCATTTTTCAAGATCTTTTTTAATAGTAGGAAAGTGAGGGGTATAATTTGGTTCCCAAATTGTTGATAAGTCTCTATGGAGGACCACACCTAAATATCTAAGATATTCTGTTTTTCCATTTAAATGGTTAAGTCTAACTAGAGGTCAGAGGGGGATGCCAGTAAGAGAGAATACATTTTTTTGTACATAGGCATTGGGCCACATTTTTGAAGAAAATGCATCACATTGGGTATGGAAATTTCTGGTTTGGTCAAATACAATAGAACATCATCTGCAGCAGGCAATGTTATGTTCCGTCCCATCAATTGCAACACCATAAATTGTTTTTGATTGTCTAATAAACTGGGCCAGTGGTTCCAAATACAAAGCAAACAGGAGGGGGGGACAAGGTGCAGCCCTGCCTAAACCCCTCCCTCCAGAATCGCCCAATATTTTTTTTAGAATTAAATCATCTATTTGAAATTTGCTTAGGACTTTAAATAATTATGGCCAGCTAACAGAGTCAAAAGCCTTCTCAGCATCCAAACGAATTATTACGGCTTTGTTTTATTGTTTTTGTATTTGACTCATGTGTAAAGATTGTCTTATGTTGTCTTGTATTTGTTGTTTGCTAATGAATCCTGTCTGATCATTATGGATTAATTTGGGGAGTATTTGTTCTTTCTTTTGGACTCTTTTTTTGGATTCTCTTGGACATAATTGATGTCTATAAACGATAGTCAACATTCAGAATAAAAATGGGTCCGTGTGTAGCACACACTAGTCTGTCCTTCCCGCCTTTTTTGATGTCAGGGATATGATGGCTTCTTTCTATGAGGGGAATGTACCCAATAGTACCCAATTAATTTGTGAAAGGCAGAAGAGTGTCTTTTAGGCACAAATGCAAAACATTTAAACTGTATACTTTTGGCAGGGTTCGGCGATATGACATAAAAATGTATAACTTTTTGTCATCTTGAGCAATCACAATTTTCAATTTGACTTAGAATTTGCCTTTGCCTACAAATAACAATGGCTTTTCATATTATTTTCCTGAACATTAACGGTAATTGTGATTCAAAAGCTGATTATTGACTATTAAAAGTGATAATTACAATTTGGTTAATTTACTACGTCAACAAAAACATCAGAAGAAAGATTAAAACTTAATCGGTAAACTTAAAATCTTTTGAGTGAAAAGTAAATTCAAATAAGGTAGCATGTTGTAAAAATGAACTCTATCCTACTCTGAGTTGTTGCATAAAGACACGCGTGACACAAGGAGGTTGGACTACCATAGCCACATTCCTATGTGGGGCTTGCCACTGCCTTAGTCAGAAAAACTTTACATTTAAACTTTCCTTTCATGCTCAAACGTCACTGCATTAAAAAATAACACATTGAGCAAGACCAGAGAGTAATAGATATAATAAAAGAACACAAGTAGCGCCGAACATTTACAAAAAGAAAATCACGACACATTAAACTCAAAATACAGGTCTGCACGAGTCCAAACTCTGTTAAATTTGTCCATTTCCAAATTGAGTTCAAATGTCTCTTCCATCTTCTGTATGTCCATTATAATTGTCTTTAACAGTTCTTAATTGTAGGTGCAGCTTATGTCAGCCATTTCTTGTTGATGGCAAATCGTGTTCGGTGGGTTTCGGTTCAGCCTAAATCTATTGTTGCCACGGCCATGTTCGGCTGGACTATTATTAATTACAGGCGCATAAAGCCTCTTTAAAATTATTTTTTGATACTATCAGCAGTTGTTACCGTTTGCTTTGTTTTCCAACCACCAATGGCGTTTTCAGTGGTAATCTTTTTGTTTTCTGTACCGGAGGGATCAAGAGTGGCGACACTTGCTCGACCTGAGCATCTTGGTTTTTTTCTAGTGTTGCGATGGAGTCACTGTGCTGTAGAGCTCCTCTCCAACCAGATGATGGCCATTATTTATGTCCCTTGTGTTTGGGAGTGGACCACCTTAAAAGCGGTTTAACTGAGACCATGTGCATGAACTGCTGCATTATGCCTAGGTCCATGTATGTTGAATGCTTGGTGATGTTGGAAGGGCCTGAACGCTCATCTGATTCGCAGTTGGATCAACTGCAAACAAAGAGTATTGCCATTGCCAATGAACACAATTCACAAACATAGGAACTTGTCTCTGCATTAAGGTGCAACATAAAACACTGATCAATAAAAAAAAAAACGAACAACAACATACTTGAATCTTGAATTAAGAAACAAAGAGTGGCCCGAAAACGCTCCTTTTAAAAGGTAATATTTCCTCTGTTCCTCGTAAACGTAACAGAGTGGAGCGCCCTGCTGGGCTGTCCCTGAAATTGGATAATCTTACCACGGATTTTACTCGCATGAAAACACTCCTGGAGACCCTACGGGCTGGGGGTGGTGGTATTTTTTAAGGTATTTTCTTGTTTGGGAACAAGAAAATACCAGAATCTTCTCTGCTTTCACGAGAAGATTCAAGGGATTGAGCTTCCGGTTCAACAAGACTTATTATTACAGCTTTGTTTTATTGTTTTTGTGTATGGTTCATTATGTGTAAAGATTGTCTTATGTTATCTTGTTTGTCGTTTATTAATAAACCTGTCTGACCATTGTGAATTAAGATTGTGAGTATTTGTTCCATTCTTTTGGACATAATTGAGGTGTATAAACGATAGTCCATATTCAGAGTTTAGATTGGTCTATATGAGGGGCAGTTTATCCTTCCCCTCTTTAGTTATTAATGATATGATGGCTTCTTTCCAACTCTGAGGGATCCGTGCTTTTTTTAAGGGCCCAGTTAAAAGTTGATAAAAGCAAAGCAGTAAGTGTGTCTTTTAGTGCTTTACTTTGAGGTGAACCCATCACTCCCCGGAGATGTATTGTTTTTAGTCTTTTGATTGCACTTTGAATTTCAGTAGTTATTTCAGCACCTAATTTTTCGTTTTGCTCTTCAGTCATGGCAGGCAACTTGAGTGTGTCCAAAAAAGATTGTATTTTTTCATCTTTGTTTTCTGATATTTTGGTAAAACGTTTGTTGTATAAGGATTCAAACTGTAACTCTATTTGGTCTTGTTTGGTTAAATTTACATTTTTCTGCCTATCACGTATTTTTAAATTTTTTTCTTTCTGCCTGCTGTTTTCTAAGCTTTCAAATGTAGAAAAAGATTCAGTTGTTGTCATCTGGACTTCGACTCTCATCCAAGAGTCATTCTTAATCTGTGAAACAAGTCTGAGGTTGATATCCTACTCTGTGAAAGCCCTGCCCACAGGGCGGGACCCTCTGATAACGGACTATAGAAACTAACGGGGATGGGCCTTTTGTACACTGACTTTCGCTCCCTCCTTCCTTCGTACCTGATTAGCATCAGAATGCCCCATCAGGCGTCTCCAGGGTTTTAACAAACCATTATAAACAACTGGAAGGTTGAATCTTAAACCTCCATTACGATTTAAGGAAGGATTCTCTTTTCTTAACAAAGATTGCCTCCTGAACTCCTCTTTCAAACCATCTTTTCTCCTGCTCAGAATCTCCACCTCACTGTCTTCAATAGAGTGGTTTGTGGGTTTGAGATGGAGAAAAAAGTATATTCTAATATATATCTTACGTGGGTTGTAAGAATGTGTTTATTGGCAGACACTAGGATTCATATCTCTCCAGATATCGATCAACCCTACATAATGTTTTAATTTACAAAATGTATCATTTATAGATTTACCAGTACTTTGTGAGCTTGAGACATCCAATGTCAGATGAACATATAAATTCCAGTCTCCACCACTGACAAGGGTTCTCTCAGAGTGGTTTGCAATCAGATCTGCAACTTCAGTATAGAAAGTGAGGTAGCTTCCTGGTGGAGCATATGCAGTGGGTACGGAAAGTATTCTGGCCCATTTGAATGTTTCAGTCTTTGTTGATTTTAGCAAATGGCTGCAATGAAACAAAGTTCATTTTATATTTCATTAATGTACACTCGGCACCCCATCTTGACCGAAAAAAACTGAAATTTCAAAATGTTTGCAAATGTATTAAAAAGAAACTGAAATATCACACGGTCATAAGTATTCAGACTCTTTGCTCAGTATTGAATAGAAGCCCCCTTTTGAGCTAGTACAGCCATAAGCCGTCTTGGGAATGATGCGACACGTTTTTCACACATGAATTTAGGGATCCTCTGCCATTCTTCCTTGCAGATCCTCTCCAGTTCCATCAGCTTGGATGGTGAAAGTTGGTGGACAACCCTTTTCAGGTCTCTCCAGAGATGCTCAATAAGATTTAGGTCAGGGCTCTGGCTGGGCCTGTCAAGAATGGTCACAGAGTTGTTCTGAAGCTACTTTTGCCATTTGTATGTACTAGAAGCATTTTGATGAACTTTTACTGTAAAAACCAGAAGCTATTGGACTTTAGCATTGTTGTAGCATTGTTACGAGCTCATCTTATTTCCTGCTCAATAAAAATATAGATTGCTTGGACTAAGTTGTTTTTCTTGGACAGTCAACTTTTGACAGAGAAAATAAGAATAACACAAACACTGGGATGAGCTTTGGACAACAGATGAAGGTTATGTTGCAGGGACACTCATTCGTTACGCCTCCAAAACTCCAGATGAACAATCCAAAGTAAATCAGCAAAGACGTAAGTTACCAAGGTATTTTACTGTCAACACAACTGTGCTGTGTGTTAATAGAAAGTGTAATTTTCCTACAAATCAAACACTCAAGTCATATAATGTGAAAATGCGATCCTATTTGTAACAAGTGCTAATCCCAAAGTAAACACACATAACGCGTGTAGGGCTGCAGCTATCGATGATTTTAGTAATAGAGTAATCTATCGATTCTTTTCTTCGATTAATCGAGTAATCGGTTAATTTTTTTGTACATTCAGTAAACCCTCTAAACACATATTACATCATTTTTTATATAAACGTTATAGCTCATAGTAATAAACAAATACAAAATAAGGAATTTCATCTTAAAATAACATTTTATTCTTAATTTCATATAAATTTGTCCCCAAAACAGCAACATTTCACTTCAGTCCAAACTGTTCTGTTTGTATAGAAAGAATATATATAAAAGGACTTAATTAACTTGTCACAGACTGTTAACAGTTACAGTCGCTCTGTCACATCACTTCAAACAAGACATTTGTTAAACGTTATGTTGGGTGGGACCGGTGGTCCTGATGTTTTGAGCATTTTGCGTTTTGCTGTTTTTGGCTCCGTGTGACTTTAGCCTCCGCGTCTCGGACTTTCTGTTTCACAACAGATTATTCTAACATAACCGCGGTCCTCCGTGCTGTTTCCATGTGCATTGGCTGTTTAAAAGTACGACTGTGACTGGGAAGCGGAGTTGTTGAGTGGGGAGCGCAGGGGTCCGCAGTGGCGTGTTGACGGCGCGGGGGCTGCGGTGGGCGGAGCTAGATGCGGTGTTTAGAGTTGCAGCTCGGGATTCTTATAATAGATCCATGGCTCTTTCACTCATCAGAACTCTTCCCAGTCGCACTCGTGAGTTTCAAACGCGCAGCTCTCTTCCTCCAGAGCGGAACAAGCTCCGTGTGAAACAAAAGCGCCACAAGTCGTTCCGTGCGCGCCGCGCGCCACAGATTCACCTGTTTTTGATTAAATATGTAAATTAAACGAATCATCGAAGCAATATGATAATAATCGAAGCTTTTTTGTAATCGAATTATTCGATTTATTCGAGTAATCGTTGCAGCTCTAAACGCGTGCGTCTTACATTGGCAACAGTTCTATTGGTACAGAACTGACTTATTCACTCCTTACATTGCTGTGTCATTGTCAATGTTAGTTGCAAACGCTGTTTTCTTGCTCAGATTCCTTTCACTTTTGCATTAGAGTTGTTTTGTGTTTTCATAGTATAAATTATAATTTAAAATGACCCCTATAAAACGTCTCCCTAGTAGTTTTATTATTCACACTTTTATTATATATTATATAAACATGTGCAACAGCCCCCTCTAGTGTTTACATCAGCATCACTGATACCCAATTAGGCTTGTTATAACTGTCACACAATAATGTGTAAACTAGCATTAGCCAGCTGCTAACTACTTGAAACAAACAGCTCAGCCTCAGTCAGTAGTGATTTCTGTAAGTCCACTGGTCTCTTCTGACCACAGTCAAATGGGGTCTTTGGGAGGGTTACAGAAGAGGAATCCTTTGTTTTGAGACTTTTTGTTGTTGCAGTGCAAGTGCAGCTTTTGCCCTCAAGATGGCAGTAGCAACTAGTTTGTGACAGTACTTTGGACACATGTAAAGAAAAATGCCATTCAAATATGTAGTCTGTTGCCTCAGCCTATATATTTTGCGTAATGAGCAGCAGTATAGCGCCCGCTGAACTCGTCTCCCGAAGCAGGACGCTACTTCATTTCAGCACATGATGTTAGAACAACTTAAGTCTGCAATCTCTGATCACTTCAAAATGGAAAACCACGTTATAGACTGGGATGGAGCCCGAGTCATTGGGACTGTTTTGGGACAACAAATAAAAGAGATAAAAGAGGCAATAGAAATCTGGAAACCTGCCCCTAGTACACTAGGGACGAGGGACCTTCATGCTTTCTCTTTTACTAAGATTTTGAGCCCGTAACCTTTATTGACAGGAAAGTAGTGTGAAATGGGGGATGTGAGAGAGAAGGGGGGGGGTGAGAGAGAGAAGGGAGGACATGCAGTTAATGTCGGAGTCAGGAATCGAACTCGCGACACTCTCATACTTGGGATGCTGTTCTAAAGAAGTCAGACTGCAGAGGGCGCTGTCGTACTTCACCTCCTGGATGGAAAATCACGGCAAAGACTGTAAATCAGCCATCACGACACGCCACTGAAACATCAAGTGACGTTTTTTGATGATGACAGCAGACAATTAGTCAAAACGTGTCAAGGTATGACAACTCGGACTGTCGCTGTGAAACTATCCCCCTTTTTGTAAATATGCGTACCTCAGCACTGCGGTTTGCGGCGTGGCCCATCGGCCCATAATAATACATGTATATTGAGGTTGTACTTGAATAATAGCAAGTGTACATTAATGGCCAATGTAGAAAAAGATTCAGTTGTAGTCATCTGCAGTCCAGGTGACTACATCTGATTTTAGAAAAAAAGAGTGTCCAGGTGACTACAACTGAATCTTTTTCTACAATGGCACACTCCAACTCCTGGAGGAATGAGGGATTACACCTACTTGTTCGATTAATGGCCAATATTGTGGCAAAAAAAGGTATATTGAAAAGCGCCTGGCATCAAGCTCACTGCTGATTCTCATGTTAAGTTTTCACTTTTCTTTCCTGCATCTACAGCACCAATGTACTTCTGCTTTTACTACACGTTTATGAGTGGAGGAGGCAGATTGGATAGTATATTCGTTTTGTCTGAACTTTGCGTGGAGTCCGTTTGGCTGCATCTTCTCACTAGATTTTAACCACGCCACATTTACTTGTTGTTTGCGTGTTTTGCCTGGACTTAGGAGGAGGATTACAGCCAAGTGTCGATCATCTTTTGTTTTGGCTTCAATGTGGAAAAACGGACTGTGACGTGGAGTTACGCACATCACCTACAGTTCTTTATCTGTGAGCTGATACGCTGTGCTTTGTTTGGGTCAGTGTAGGCTTATGTTAAACATGGTGCCGTTTGTGCAGGAATGCTCAGCCGTGCACACCTGCGCTGTTATCTCTGTGCTCTGTATTTATTGACTCATTGATGAGATTCGTTTAAGCCAAGACAAAACTCGTGTCTGCTCGAGACTCGAGCCGAGTCTGAGGCAGAACACGGGGAAAGTGTTCTTAAAGTCAGAATCAGAATCAGAAAGAGTTTATTGCCATTGTCAATGAACAAAATTCAAAAACGTAGGAACTTGTCTCGGCAATGACAACAAACATTGGTCTCATAAAATAAAATAAAAGTGGTTATAGTAAAAAGAAGGCAAAATGAACCTGTATATAGCTCTATGAGGCTAAGATTTCATATAAAGGGGCCAGGCACCGTGCGCTGGCACTGGTAAAACAGCATGAATTCAAATGTGTATCTGACTGAAACAACAATTGTCTTTTATTTCCCATGAGTTAGATAACCTGTTTATGCATGCTATCAGTAGGGCACTCACTTTTTTCCAGATCTTGATGAACTCATTTACATCGTCTAGATAAGGGGTGTCAAACTCAAATCCACAGTGGGCCAGTCGCGGGCCAGTATTGAACAAATGAAACTTTTAATATTGACCCAAACAAGATTTCCTTTAACATTGAAAATGGAACAAGCAACACTTATTACTATACAATATATAATGGGATTTGTAGTAGTAACGATGAATGAATGCGCTGTATAATAACGGCGCGCCAAGCCCTAGTAGTCATTTGGTATAGCCTCTTGGGCCAAATATAATTACACTGCGGGCCAAATTTGGCCCACGGGCCAGAGTTTGACACCTATGGTCTACAACATGGTAACCCATACTTTACTCCATTTTGGAAAAATGTGATCCCAGGCGCTCTTCTGTTTGTGTGAAAGTTGTTATAAAGCAGCGGTTCTCAAACTATGGGCAATGGTCTAAAAAAGGGTTAGGGATTCTAATGTACAGTATTTACCTTGTTTGATATATTTGATGAAATCAAAATGCTGTTGATGCAGCAGTGTGGACATGCAGTCTCAGTCCTGTATAGGAAGTATCTTATTTTCTGTTTGATGTGCACTGACCTGATCCTGCTTCTCCACAGTTGAGCATTGTGTCTGGGACAGAGGCCATGCTGATGTGCTGGTGTGCTGGTGGGCACGGCACTGTCCTCTTGTGGACCCTGGCTGTAGTGCTGCTGACGGGGGAGCTTCATGGGGACAGCTCACACACACAGGTGCTCCAGGAACTGCTCACTCAGTACGGGGAGAACGGCACCATCTCAGTACCCCAGCTGCGCGCGCTGCTGGCCCTGCTGAGCCAGGGCCCAGAGCAGGACTCTAGCCCAACCCCAGCCGCACAGGAACCTTCCAACAGATCCAGGGTAAGGCTCTAAACACGTCTTCTCTCTTATTACTGTGCTGTGTGTAAATTTTTTTAAACAAAGACATCCTAAATTCCAGAATGTTGTCAAAAGTTCAGTGAAACCACTGTTTCACTGAAGAAACTGGGCTTAACCTCAGAATATTACAAAATATGACAAATACAGTTTTTTGTCAAAGTAAATGTGAGTGACATCACCCACCTGGAATAAACATATTTATAATTGTATTTTACATTATTTGTTTATTTCTATTTAGTTAGCCCCAGTAATTACAGAGATATGAACCATAACCCAGGTCAACCAATCTGCTATCTGACAGTTAAACAGTGAATTCTACTTCGACAAATGTGATGTCACATGATGAACACGACTTCTGTCCCAATAGACCATTCACACATCACATTCTGGTTATACCGTATCTCCTTCTCAATATGTGGGTAGTGTGGCTCCGCGTCAGTCATTGATCTTGAAGAGAAGGCCACTGGCTGGTCATCCTGTACAAGCTACTTGCGTCACACTATACCGCCACATCATAGAACTTAAACACTGGGTGATGTGTCCAAACATGCTTGAGCTTATCAAATGCTTGCTGAATTGCCTCGTCCTCGAGTCGATAACACAGCAGTTTGGAATGAACTTTGGCAGGTATGTCACAAATCCGAGGAAATGTCAGACACCTTCCTTGTCTGTAGGTGGCAGCATGCACCTAACAGCTTCCGTTTTAGCCGTTTTAGAACAACTTAGTCTGCAATCTGTGATCTGTAACGGGAAAACCACGTTATGGATTGGGGTCTTATAGGACAGTCCCAATAACTCTTTGATTTGTAGAGCACACTTCGTGCTCAAGGCCATTCAAAGTGCTTCACACAACAGGAAAACATACATTAAAATCACAAAGACATAACAGAAATCACAAAACAATTCAAGACATTTAAGAGAAGAGTGCAGAAAATCCTTTCAGTCATATGCACAGCTAAACAAAACAGTTAGAACCTGTCATCTTCATCTTCAGGAAGACTGTTCCAGATTTTAGCTGCATAAAACTGAAACGCAGATGTTTAGTCCTGACTCTGGGCACCAGCAGGAGGCCGGTCCCTGAGGTCCTCAGAGTCCGAGATGGTTCACTATACATGTCCGAGATGTACTTTGGTGCTAGGCCATGGAGAGACTTGTATACAAGCAGAGCTGCTTTGAAGTCTATTCTCTGAGCCTGAAGCCAGTGCAGAGACCTGAGCACAGGACTAATGTGATCGTACTTCCTGGTTCTAGTATGGACAACTGGAGACAAAATGTGTCTCCAAGTTCGCGTCCGAAGGTGTACACTATTCCTGAAATAAAGCACTATATAGGGCCCACGCCATTTTGTAGCGGTGTCCGAATGTCCAGGCAGGTAAAAAACTAGTACACTCCAAAATGTCTGACAATGTACCATGAAAAGTAGTGTACAGCGATGGCCACTAGATCGGTCAATATAGACCACAATGCATTGCGAGGGCCGGAAAAATAACAGCGACAGGTCTTTAACTGAACACACTGCAGGGAAAACATTGAATAATCCAGTCCATTTGTTGTTGAAGGTGAGATCCATGACTTTTATGGAGATTATTTGTCCATAAATATGTTGTGCGCTAGGCAGATTGGACCAATATTTATTACAGACATCTATTTTTATCTGAGTTTTGCAGACACTTTTTTCACGAGGATAAAGTAGCGAGCTGAGTGTTCGAATCGCTCTGTGATTGACTGGACTATATAGTCTGCTAAATAGTACAGGACTATGTAGCGAATGAGGGGCCAGGGAACAAGTGTGGACATTCAGACGCAGCCCAAGTCTGGTTTAGACACTATACTTTTGATTTTGGCAATGTTTTTTCAGATGGTAAAAAGCTGCTGATGTTATTGTTTTGACGTGGCTGTTAAAATTCAAGTCTGAGTCCATTATTACCCCCAGATTTCTAACTTGATTTGTAGGTTTTAGAGCGAGACTCTGGAGGTGACTGCTAACACTTTCTCTTTGTTTCTGTGTGGGCCAAAGACGATGATTTCAGTCTTGTCTGAGTTCAGCTGGTGAAAGTTGTTTTGCATCCACACACTGATCTGTTGGATGCAGTGACAGAGTGAATCCACTGGTCTCCATATTCACCTGCCGTCAGTGAAACATAGATCTGAGTGTCGTCTGCGTAATTGTGATAGGACACATTCTCGCTGCGTATTAACTGACCTAACGTGCAGCATGTAGAGGTTGAACAGAAGGGGTCCCAGGATTGACCCTTGGGGCACCCCACAGGTCAGGGGCATCTGGTCTGAGACACAGTTACCAATTTCAACAAAGTACTTCCTGTCTTCCTAACCAGTTTAGGGCAGTGCCAGTGATGCCCACCCAGTCCTCTAGTCTCTGTAAGAGGGTCCCATGATCGACAGTGTCAAAAGGCAGCACTCAGATCTAACAGAATTAAGACTGAGGCTTTGCCCGCGTCAGTGTTCAGGGGGATGTCATTTGTCACCTTGACAACAGCAGTCTCAGTGCTGTGATGAGGTCTAATAACCTGACTGGAAAACATCAAATGAGTTGTTTATTAAGAGGAAATCAGTGAGCTGTTGGTTAAACAACCTTTTCAAGGACTTTGGCCCAAAATGGCAGATTAGAGATGGGCCGGTAATGACTCAGTACTGCGGCATCAAGACTGCTCTTCTTTAGGAGAGGCTTTTATGACCACAGTTTTTCAAAGACATTGGGAATGTTCCAGATTGAAGCGACATGTTAACTATGTGAGTGAGTGCTGCTAACAAACTGTTCAGCACAGACTTTAGAAATCTGGAGGTCACACATGGAAGCAGCATGTAGATGAACTCAGACTGGTGACGATCTCAGGAATCAGGAATCAGGATCAGGAATCAGGATATATATTATTGCCATTGTCAATGAACAAATTCACAACATAGGAACGTGACTTGGTGACAGATGCGACATGAGAGACATGCATAAAGAGCATCAGCCACCGGGGCTGCTGGCTTTCGCACACAGCGCCTACTCAGTGTACTTGAACTCTTGGTGAAAATGAAAAAAACAGTTTCAGCAATAAGCATACAATGAATAAACAACACATTAAGTACGTTACACGAGGTTCAACGTGATGGATATTTTCAGTGGATATTGGGGCAGGGACACAAACAAGATAACACAAAGATTAGTATGTGGGATGTGCAGTCGGTGAGTGAAGGCCGAATCTTGTTTTGTGTAAGTGTCTGTGTGTGTCTTCAGCACGGCCTTGACGCCTGCTGCTCTCCAGCCCGGGGCCAGATAAGGGAAGGGAGAGAGATACAAGGGCACAGCAGCGAAGAGAGAAAAAGTACTTTTATACATTCTGTAGATCAATGATTTACGATCAAATAATCCAATCGTTTCTGTTCCTCTATGTGCGATCAGCTTGATTCATTGAGTTACTCCGTCCGACAAACGAAAAGTTCCCATTTCCTTTGATTGAATCCCCCAAAGTCTTTTGCATCTCCGTGGTCCGAAATAAGATGTTACGGTTCAGATCAGTGAGTTGCACACGTGCCGTGCTTAAGTCTCTGTTCAAGTCCTTTCATTCTTTTACTCCTGGACAGTTTTGTCAGTTACAGGTGCAAAGTGAGTCAGCTCTAAGTGTGTAGGTGGTTTTAGGGTTATTTTTTTTGCATTGTAGAATTTATAGCATTTTTAATGCCCTGAACTTGTCATTAAAGAATAATGCAAACTCATTACACATGGATGTGGAAATGAGTTCTAGGATGTGGAAATGAGTTCTAACGGCAGCTGAGCTGGAGGGTTTGTTCATCTGTTTACTGTGGCAAACAGGACAAGCGAGTTGTTACTGCAGCTTCCAATTATTTCAGAAAAATATCCTTAGTTCTACATAAAATGAGGTTGTACATGTACAACTCTCTGTAAATCTCTTTCTGAACCTGGAGCTTTGACTTGTGCCATTTTCGTTCGGCCCGGCGGAACTCCCTTTTCTATGATTTTTATTATGACCATAAGTCACTGAGACCCAGTTCATCCTAGCTATGGGAGATACCAGGTGAAAGGCGAGGGGGGGATAGGTGGTGGGGCTTTTGTTGGTGTGAAGGGAGCTGGGGAGAGTTTGGGACCAGGTGAAAGGAGGGGGGGTTTAGGTGGGGCGGCTTTTGTTGTTGTAGAAGGAGTCAGGGGAGAGTTTATCATCTTTTGATATCAGAACTCTTGATCTTATTAGATTGGGCACGAGTGGAGCCATCTTAATGCTTGATTTGATCAGACACGCAAGATGGTTGGGAAGGCCCCTAAGTGAGAATGATGGGAAGGAGAGTGAGGAATCTATAGATGTTGCAGGGGGGTCCCGTGGAGTAGGTTCTCTCTCTGCACCCTCACTCCACATCTGCATAGGAATCAGGAATCAGGATATATTAATTGCCATTATCAGTGAACAAAATTCTCAACATAGGAACGTGATTTGATGACTGATGCGACATTAAAGACATGCAAGATAGCACCAGTCACCCGGACAGCCGTGCGGCTCCTGCTGGCAAAATTGAATTCTAGGAAAATGAAATACAGTTTCAGCCATAAGCATTACAGTAATACACAATATACAACACATATTATGAATATAGTACACGTGGTCACGTGATGGTGTTTTCCAGTGGATGTGTGGGAGGGTCACAAACAATGGAAGAAATGGATAGGGAAAGTACAGACCTAGTCAAGGCCAAATGAATGACGTTTTTGTGTGTGGGTCGCTGCGACTGGCTCTCCGGCTTGTTTCTCCAAGGCCGGGAAGAGATAAGGAGAAGGGAGATTTGGCACATAAACTGGTGAAAAAACTTTTATACATTTTGTTGATCCAATAATTAGCTAGATCAAATAGTCCAATCATTTCTGGTCCTCTGTGTAGTGATCAGTTTGTTTCATCGCGTTAATCCATCTTTCAGCAAAAAGTTCACTCTTCCTGATTTCGCCCCACTATCAGCTTCTGCAACTCCATAATCCGACCTAAGATGTTCCGGTTCGGTTCTATGAGTTGCACCCGTTGTGCTCGAGTCTCTGTTTGAGTCCGTTCATCCTTTTTTACTCAAATCCTTGGGAAAAACTTTATCAAATGCACTCGGAGACCAATCAATCAGATTCATTATCGGAGAACAGCAGGCGAGCAGGTGCCCCTTGATTTAGAGAGAAAAAGTCGACGAGACAAGGCAAAGGAGCAGGCAAGCGGAAGCAGAGGGAAAACATCTCAATTTAGTTCAATCCTCTTGTTGCACACTCTTTGGACAGCCATGTGTTCAGCTGAAGCAGCCAGCTAAACTTGTTTATCTTCCTGTCGATGTTTGGAAGAGGTCCATTTATGAATATTTTTATTCCATTTGATCAAGCATGTCGAATAACTCCAAGAAGGCTCTTCTCAAAACTTAATTCTGTTCGCGTTGTATGTCCACTGCAACTATGTGCACGATCAGCTGTTTAACTCCTTAATATGTGGCCAAAACATTGTAAATGCGTGACGTAATCTCAGTGACTGTGGAGCTGGGAAAAGAATGTGTTTTCATTTTTTCATGCATCACGTGATTTATCGCAACATCCCCAATCAAGACGACCTTGAAGTCTGGCACAGATTCTCTGTCTGCTGCCTTTTTGGACACGTCATGCGTTACATTTTTCCTTTGTTCATATACTTCAGTCTCTGAAAAAAAAATCTGTTTGTGAGCTGTATTTTAGGTGATGTTACATTATGTTTGTATCGCTTAGACTTTGCACCGAGTTTATTCCAAGTTACAGCCTGGCCCTTAGACAGTTTTGGGAAGGACACTCCGGTCTAGGTTGAAAGTAGCCGTTTCTTTAGACTCGTTAGACTTCTTACTACTGGATGACAATGGAATTGTATCGTGCAGTCCTTTTTCAGATTCCAAAGCAAATATCCGTGCTTGTAGCTCATGAATTTCCCTTCTTCTCCCGGTCGCTGGCTCGTCAGATGTGTTGTTAAAACTGTAAAAATGTTCTTAAAGTAATTATGACTTATAATTTAAAACATTTGGAAGGTCTCAGCTTGGTACCAGCTTCGGGAGGGACTTAAACTCCTGTGCCTTCAAGGAGATAAGGGATAATCTTCACCAAAAAGCTTTCTGTATCCTGTCCCTCTTATCTTTCCTCGATCCCCACAAGGCTAAGGTTAGATCAACGTGATCTGGACTCCAAATCCAGGATCTTATTTTTCATATTATTGTTCTCCGTCAGCAGTCATCTCCTTGGTCTGCAGCGCCTTCATCTTGGCCCTCATAGTCTGCATCTCGTCCGTATTGTCTGAAATACGTTGTTCAGCTTCATCCATGCATGCTCCACCCGTTTCTTTCTCTTTAATCTCCTTTATTTCAGAGACTGTCTTCAATTCGGGCCGTACCAAGCGCTGATCTCATTTCCGCCCTCAGCGCCGCCATGTCATGCTGCATTTCACTTTTAACTTCATGTATCATAGCGGCCAGTCGGTGTAAGGTGATCTCCCCTCTGCCTTCGGACAAATGTGAGCATGGAGATCCGAGTTCTGGGACGGAGCTTTGCTTGTCGGCTGATACATTGGGTCCTCTAGCCATGTCAGCGTCGTTAGCTTGTAAAATGGGCTGTTTTTCACCGGAGCCGTGGACGTCAGCTTTGTTTGTTTGGTTCCCGTAGCGTTACCAGTCTTTTGTTTTCCTGGTTTCAACATCTCTTGCTCCTCGTTTCTTAGAATTTTTTGAGTAAAATGATACTTTTTCAGAAAAAACGTAACCCTAACCCACGAGCAATAGTCTGCTCACTCTGACGTCATACCCGGAAGTCCTCGATCAGCACACATTTCATCGGCAAGTTAACAACTGCTGGCTCAGTTTAGCAGGATGTGTGCTGATTGGTTGAACATTTGTGCCAAACCCGCTCAACTTCCACCTGAACTTCGAAGAAGGAAGCAGAGCGATGCCGAGACACACAGAGGGCTACCCAAAGAAGCCAACTTTTATTCTCCCTTTTAAACTGCAACACACAAACTCAAGCGAAAGACCCTCTTAGCATTTTCCAGACAACTTTTACTCATCCTTTTAATCGGTGATAATCGTGCCCCTTTAAAACCAACTCTTAAAGGCCCATGTCCTTCCCAGCGTGACCCTTGCAGAGTTGAACCCTGGAGGCGTCAGCCCCATCAAAACCAAAGGCTCACCTTTGGCTGGATCACACAGCTCCTGCTTCTGGTCATATTGACCCAGATTTTTCATAGTTGGACAGATAAACCTCTTGGTCTCAACTCTAGATCACCGTCTAGGCTACTACTTTCACCGATGCCTCTTTTGCATATGCAATAATCAAATGCCGTCTGTTTAGTTTCTGTTTAAAATGTTCTGTCAATAAATCATCATAAACCACAGTTGGTAAATTGTTCATATATTTCCAGAAAAGCGGTGAATGTCATGGTTGCATTGTAATAAAACTTCAGATTAACAAATTAAAAAAAAAATTATAATTTTGATATTTGATTTGAAAATTGGTAATTGCCTCAAATTGGAGGCTGGTGCCCTACATAACTACTGCTGGCAGCTGGCATGTTTGAAATCGTGATCCAGTTCTTCAGTCATTATCAACTTTGAATATCGCCCTCATTTGTTAGTAGGAGGACATGAATAACACGACAGCATTTGGACTAGTACACATTCTTCATGATACTTAAATCCTAAAGAAGACATTTACAAGCACATTTTAGTAGATTTCTGATGGCTTACAATAACATGTCTGAATATTGTCATTGAGATAATCCCCAAAAATACTTATTTCTGTCATTATTACCCACCCCTAACAGTACATCTCCTTTTCTTCAGTGTCTGTCCACAGACACACTGGCTGTGTTTCAGATCAGTGAACAATCCCACCTGGATGGCCAGCGTTTGCAGGAGCTGTGCCCCACCATGCTGCAGCAGCTCGGTTCAGGCTCCTGCAGGGGCCTCAGTGAGGAGGGTCCCAGTCTGGAGAACTCCCCCCGGCCTACGGACGCAGAGGGTGAGCACATACTAACTCCTTTGCTACATTCACATTCACAGGTACATTAACTCAATTTGTGTCTCGTTTCTCCAGAGAATCAGTCAGACCACTCTATTCCCAGTCCTACAGCAGGATACAAAGCCGAGTGGCTGTGAACAAGCCTGCGTTGAAATGTAGTTGAAATACTACGTCGTAGTATTAGTCCCAGTGTGGTTTTTCCATTAGTACCTGCCATACTCTGCTCGGCTCTGCTTCTGGCCTTGGTTGCCTTTCCATTACAACTGAACTCAACTTAAATGATGTCTTCTCCACAGACAAACACAAAACACATGACAACTGCCACACACTACGATATAGTTACTATAAAACTTCAGAAAAACTGCCAAAGTAACCACCAATAAACCAGAGCGAGGCAGACAGAGTTACAGACACAGAGGAAGGATATGGCGATGGAGGGATGGATGGCGGGATGGCGGGATGGAGGCTGGGAGGGATGGAGGCTGGGAGGGATGGAGGCTGGGAGGGATGGAGGCTGGAGGGATGGAGGCTGGGGAAAAAAGGATGGAGATGGGAGGGATGGAGCGTGGGAGGGATGGAGGCTGGGAGGATGGAGGGCTGGGAGGGATGGAGGCTGGGAGGGATGGAGCGCTGGGACTGGGCGGGATGGAGGCTGGGCGGGATGGAGGCTGGGCGGGATGGAGGCTGGGCGGGATGGAGGCTGGGCGGGATGGAGGCTGAGAGGACAATTGGGGCCCGACCAATTTATTGTTTTGCCGATTAAATCTGCAGATTATGTAGTCATGAGGCATCATTGGCTAAAATGTTGACAATTTGCGTTGATGTTTCGCCTCAACTGGCTTCATTCAACCACAAACACATTTTTAATATCCAGCTCTTCCCGTAGTTCTGGGCTGATTCCTCACCTTTCTTATCATTAATCCCCACGAGGTGAGATCTTGCATGGAGCCCCAGTCCAAGGGAAGTTGACAGTCATCTTTAGCCTCTTCCCTGTTCTAACAATTGCTCCAACAGTTGATCTTTTTTCACCAAGCTGCTTGCCAATTGCCCCGTAGCCCTTTCCAGCCTTGTGGAGGTCTACAGTTTAGTCTCTGGGGTCTTTTGACAGCTCTTTGGTCTTGCCCATGGTAATAGTTGGAGTCTGACTGATTGTGGGGTGGACAGGTGTCTTTATGCAGCTAACTAGCTCAAACAGGTTCTAATAATTTAGATCAATAAGTGGAGTAGAGACTTTAAAAAAAAGATTTGCTAAGCATGACTCACCAGTTTTTCCTAATATCAGACTTTTATGAACTCCTCCTCTGGCGTTGGCCTGAAAAATCTGACATTTTTTGAAAATGGTTTTGAAGAGTGGGGCATCAAAAGCTATCCAATTAATGTTGATACCTTTCACGGTCTCTGGGCGGCAAAGCCGCAAAATGTTGCTAGAATTTCCGGAATTTCCCACATTTTAAATTTGCTCCATTTGCACATACAAAGTCTGAATTGCGTCAAATTTGAATCAGTTGTTAAACCCCATGCTCTAAACCTATTTGAAGGGGAAACAAAATGTTATACGGGCAGCAACAAATTAAGCTTGAAATGACATTTTGCCCAAAATGTTATTTTGGCGGCCTGATCAAAGTCAATGATACCCATGTCATATTTCTTATGACATAGCTGTAGCTATGAGAGAAACTGCCCATGTTATTCCAATGGTAAATTTGAACAAACTTTTACAAACTCGTCCTTGGGCATTAGCCTGACCAAGCTTAAATTTGGGGGAAATAATCTTGAGTACACAATGATGCCCCTATTTGTAAAGCAAAGAGGAGTGCGATACTGCAACGGATTTGGCAGTTGGTGTAATAAAAAGAGGAAGATTGGGGCGCATTACGCAGTGAACAGCTGTAAAGCCTCACCTTTCCCTCCCTCTCTCTGAGGCTAATGATGAACCATGAGCGATTGAAACGTTTTTGACACTTTTTACTTCATTTAAAACAACCCAGGAACCACAGAATAATGACCCACTATATTCTTAATCCCAGAGCAGTTCTTAATATGTGCTCGCTGCGAGGATCTCCACGATATTTCATCGGCCAAGCACATTTTTAAACTTGCGTCAATTATATTTACCTTAAAATATGAACAGAATATGAACATAACTTGCTTCCCATAACTGTGATTGTCCTGAGAGGAGAAGACAGACACACTCCCCTGTTTGGAGCAGCTCAGACCAGTCTTTCTGCTTTGCACTTTTAGCAACATTTAGCAACACAGATGCAAAACATACGGTTGGTCTTAGAAGTCACAGTAGGTCACACATACAATGGAGGGCAGCATAAACGTTAGCATCAACTGCCTTTTGTAATGTTATCAGATTCTCCCGCAGAGCTGCCAAAGTCACTGGGTCTATCCCGCTCCTGGTCTCCTCTGGAGTAGTGCCTGGATCAGCGCCTGAGCTGGAGCTCTGTTTGCGGGCAGACGAGGAAGCGGAACCCGTTAGCTTAGTCGTAGCATCGGCTGGTTCTTGGTGGCTGTGTTCTTGTTCTTCTGTGTTCAAGCTCATTATATGTCTGCTCCCACGTAGAAATGTCAAATCTCCCCAGGGGAACTTGTAATATAGACTGATAAATCCAACGGATTCATCCTCAGCCCGACAGACCTGACTGAGCTAGGCGGCCATCATCCGGGTTTAGATGTTGAGCTCTATTGTTTTATTGTCAAATGATTAGCTGTTACAGACTTGCTTTATAAAGTTAAATATATTTGAAAAAATATACCATGTGACGCGATTATTAATTAACCACATCAAAATGGTTCATACTAAATAAGCATTGGCCGATCGATTGTAATTGGCATTTCCGGAGCCCTTCAACACTGGTATCGTATCAGCTCCAAAAACCATTGGTCGGGCCCTCAGATACAGATACTGCATAGACAGAAAGGTCTGAACATATAAAAATAGAACTGTAGCTGTAGAGGACTGTGGAGCGAGTGGCGCGTGGCTCCAGTGTGACCTGACCTGCTCACTCTGTCCACAGTGTGGGGCTATGCTTTCCTGAGCGTCACAGTGGTCAGCTTGTTCTCTCTCACTGGAGTGTGCCTGGCCCCACTCATGAACACTCGCTACATGCGAGCTGTGCTAACCTTTTGCATCGCTCTTGCCATTGGCACATTGTTCTCCACTGCCATCCTGCAGCTGCTGCCTGAGGTTTGAACAGTCTCCTCACTCACAGTCACTCTTTACACACTGGGCTTTCATCAGTTTACTCTTTAGCCACATTTCGACTGGCCCGGGTCCCCCAGACCCGCTCACTTTGGGGTATCTGGGGGGGATCTGTTAATGGCGTAATGTGTTTCCTTCAGAGGTCCTGGCTCACAGAAATAAAAGCAAAATCATACCCAAATGACACCTTTTCTTCATAAAGCCAACCTCAGCAATTCACAAAAAGTAGTACATTGATAATGGGAAACAGCTGATGCTAGCGTGCGCTAGCTTTGTTTTGCTATCTTCAGTGGATAAAGGCAGTTTGTTGTTTTCTCTTGTCCGATCATCTTTTGCTAAAGTACCTAGTACCTCTCACGGCCTCCTGCGGACCCCCGATCTGCTCCAAAGTGAACCAGTCGAAACGTTCTTCTCTCCAAGAGGTCAGGTCAAGTGGTGCTTCTGGTGATGGATTCTTCTACATAATTCAGCAGTTTTTCTGTACAGTTCCCTTACTGAGGTGCTGTATGTGTTCTACTAATCATTTGAGCTTTTTCCTTGAACCCACCCTATGGCCATGTCAAGTCAGTCATCGGCAGGATTTCCCATTAAGTATGGTGACCCCACAGAGTCCAGTCTAAGCACAAGCTGCTCTAAGAGACTGCTCAAGCATTACACACAGACTGCAAACAAACACCGCCTTCTTGCACAAACAGACCATGACTGTGCTGGCTTAGGAGTCGGTCGAAGGGAACAGCTCCAGCTTCTAAAGCACACTTGTCAAGCATTGAATTTATATTTCTCTTACTCTATACAGGACTTTTAGGCAGCTGGTGACTAGTGAAACTCACTCGAGCAGAGTTGGACCCTTTCATTCTCCTGAATGAACTCTTAGCCATGTCATAAACGTGTTTCTTTTTCAATTACATACCTGAACTTGTTTGTTTGATTTTTTTCTACATGTTTAGTCCTGCCCCCTTTCCAGAATTGGAGACGTTTTTGTAATGGTATCTCTTGTGGAGCTTCTTCATGTTTTTAAAGGCAACGTTTGAAAAATCTATATTTCAGAGCTTTCAACTTTGTTACAATTTTTTTCCCTTTTCATTTTCACACTTGAACTTGTATTTACAATTAATCAAGTTTGTGTAATCTTTATTTTCCTGCGGACAAGACGCTATTGCTGTGGATATTTCCGTTTTCCCCAGCAAACGCTTACTGCTTTTTTTCAATGACATTTATGGCCGAGCTGCAAAATCACCAAATCACAAAGACTGTAATTCTTTAGGTAAAGAATTACAGTCGCCTGATGTAGGAATCTCTACGAGTTATTGAAAATAAAAGAGGCTTCTTTAACCCCATTCACACATACAGCCTGGGACAAAAGCAGGGAAGGTGTATGTGTGAATAAAGCCAGAACATTGCCAGCACCACTGCTTGGTTTCCCAGATTACTCTGTGCACGTTGTTCTATTGACAGGACACACAGGGACAAATGCCAGGTTAAGCGTGAACAGAGTTCTGGGACAGATGCATGTGTGAATGGGGACCAGAGCTGAGGTTCTGGGAATTAACATATGGCAATTTACTGTGAACTATGTGTGAATGGGGCTTATGATTTCTATTTTGTCTTGTAAGACTGTTTCTAATCTCTGCCTTGTGATGAAGGTGTGTTCTGTCTGTGTCTAATCAGTGTGGGGCTATGGGATCCTGTGTGTGACCCTCATCTCTCTGTGCTCGCTGGTGGGGGCATGCGTGGTGCCTTTCATGAAGAAAACCTTTTACAAACGGCTGCTTCTCTACTTTATCGCCCTGGCTATCGGCACGCTCTACTCCAACGCCCTGTTTCAGCTCATCCCAGAGGTAACGTGCCTGTCTGGGGCCTCTCTCCCCCTCATGCTGCAGCAGACGTCAAACAGAACAAATGTTTTCTTAATCTAATCTAAATCCTACCTGAATTATACTTTGTAATTATGACACTGCTCTCAGCGATTCACAAAAAGATGTTTAGTAATTCCAAGTTTACTTCCAGTTTCTCCGCAGCTTTTTCCTCATTTTTTCCCCTTCTCTGCATAGTGTCTACGCCGCCTTTTAACCTCTTACTGTAACACGGAGGGTTTGGATAATGTTAGCTCCATTGTGCACTGGAAATATCATATTTTGGTTCGATAAACAGAAAACGGCTGATGCTAACGTGCTTTGCTAGCTTTGTTTCTGTCTGTCGGCTCAACTAATGACATTTCTTTGAAATACTGTGGTTTATCAGATCTAACGGCAAAGAGTAAAGAAAATATCAAATAAATAAAAATAATTTGGGATCAACATCTGTTTTTTTTGTCCAGTAAATCTCCAAATAAAAGCCTAGTAAAATTATTTTACTTTGATATCACTCACATATGTCTGAGAGCGCCTGGAGTTGTCATATTTTGTGATATTCTGAGGTTACTCCCAGTTCCTCCAGTGAAATCACATCATGTTCCACTGAATTTAGAATGTTCAGTTGACAAACTGAACATTCAGAATCTATAAAGTCATTGTAATTTTAGTTTATTTTTCATTGTGTCAGAACGCTCTCCCTCCCCTGTTATTATGAATGTAAATGTATATGGATATTTGGTGACAGTGTTTCTCTGTTCAGGCCTTTGGTTTTGACCCTATGGTAGACTTCTATGTGTCCAAGTCAGCCGTGGTGTTTGCAGGCTTCTATCTGTTCTTCTTCACTGAGAAGGTTCTGAAAGTGCTGCTCAGACCCAAAGATGAGGTGAGTGCACCATCTGTACTTGCATGTTGTCATGGCCACTGTGAATACCATTTAATTCTATTTTTAGCTGTATTTGTAACTTTAATTTGATATTTTTCATCTTTTTTGTTTGCTAATCATCTTTAAATCTCCAACCCCTTGTTATGCAAACATTATGTGTCTCAGTGATTTCAGTGTTTGTCCTCATATAGCCTGGTAACCCAGCCACTCCTAATGTCTGATTCCTTCTTGGAGACTTGTTGAAAAAGTCTGACCAGCTCCTTATCAGAAGGAGACTTATATCGGTTTGGCCTCTTTTACACTAGCTACGTGCTCATTTAATCCACGTTCATTCTGCGCTCTCCTGAAAACGCTGGAAGAGGTGGTTTCTTTGTGGATGGGAGACTGTTCTGTGCTCATACCTTTTTCTCACTGAGGGATGACAGCGCTGTGATTGGCTGTCTGCAGACGAGCTTCTGATAAACCACGAGGTCTGATTTATGAGGTTTCATAACGATTGTGGGAAGGAACGTGCCATAAAGGCGGCAGAAGCTAAATGAGACCTCCAGTAAAAAGGCAAGCGTGTCTTCTTTGTCCCAGATATCCCATATGAGGTTCGTCAACAGCGAGGAAATGACCCACAATAACAAACCTCATACATTTAGATACATTTAGATCTACACAATCAAGTGGCAGCTCAATGATTACCTCTAAAGAATACTGGGAAAAGTTGCACTCACTGATGTCTACATTTATTTGGAAGAAAAAGAAACCAGGTTAAATGATCTGTATGACAAAAATTTAAAAATAAGGGAGGGTTCAGTGTCCCAAATTTGTGAAATGGTATCATTGTTCCTTTTGGTTGAACGCTGCCTTATCCTCCTCCTTGGAAACATTTAGAGGAAAACATAATACTTCCCCATAGACTGCAAGATATTGTGTTCTGCAATATCCACAAAACTGAGTTTGGAATTATTTGAATAGCCAATGCAAATTAAATATCAAATGGTCTTCACATTACCAATATTTCGAAATTATAATCTAAAAATAGGAGATTGTTTCATTTCTCCCTTGGAACAGAAATGTACATACCTTGGGTGACATATGTAACTCCTCCAGAACGGCTCAAAATGTAATGTTTTAAAAATTGAAAAATAAAAATTGATCATGAAAAAAATAAAGTGGCAGAAGATCTTGCATGATTATTTAAGACTGCACTACTTTCCGGTATGGAATGTGAAGAACCCTCTCCATTTACCCTGTACTTAAGCATGTTATTATTCAGGCGTGCATGAATAACAATTCAATTCAAG
The DNA here is from genome assembly GCA_015082035.1 of Chaenogobius annularis. Lineage (NCBI taxonomy): Eukaryota > Metazoa > Chordata > Actinopteri > Gobiiformes > Gobiidae > Chaenogobius > Chaenogobius annularis. The sequence continues at coordinate 85,709 of BJKM01000645.1, forward strand.
TGATTTTGGGCGTTCCAAAAATAAAAACAGCTGTGGCCTCGAGGGGCTACAGTGGAAAAAACGGAATAAAAACAGAATAAACAATGTTCATAGGGACTTAGTAATGTCCTTAGACCCTCCTCCTCGGCCAGGAAAAACTACCAAACCTCAATAATACAATATGCTCGACTGTCTGGACTCTACACTGTTCATACACCTCAGTTTTATCCATTCTTTTCTGTGTACTGTTGAGCCCTGTGTGACCAGCCTCAGATGGTTTTCAGAGCTGCCACAGGTAGTTTGGATGAGTACACAGGACACTGTGACGTCATACATTCGATTCTGTGAGGACAGCATCATACCAACACACACAACAATGACGAACCCTGGTTCATGCCGAAACTGAGGCAGTTAAAGCAGCAGAAGGAGGCAGCGCACACGGCTGGAGACAGGGGACGCTACAGAGATGCGAAATATGGATTTAGCAAAGTGGCGAGATCACAGTACAATACACGTCTGAAGCAGCAGTTCTCTGACAACAACCCCTCCTCTGTGTGGAGGGGGCTCCGACTTCTCACCAACTACAAGCCCAGAGCCGCCCATGCTGCAGACGACCGAAAACTGGCTGACCAGCTAGTATCCTTTTCGTCATTCAATGTGGCCACTTTTAACAACCCAACCCTGGTCCCCCCCCCCCCCCCCCCCCCCGACCCCACCACTCTCAGTTCAGGAACAGGATGTAAACAGACTATTTCGGAAATCCAACCCCCGAAAAGCTGCTGGACCAGACCGTGTTTCAACCACCACATTAAGACACTGCGTAGGAGAGCTGACCCCCGTCTTCACAGACATTTTGAACACCTCCCTGGAGTCATGCCACGTCCCAGCCTGCTTCAAGTCATCCATCATTGTCCCTGTCCCCAAGAAGCCCTGGATCACTGGACTTCATGACAACAGATGTCAGTGCCACTGGCCTGTAGTCATTAAGTCATTTGAGCGTCTGGTCTTGCCCCACCTCAAGTTCTTCCCCTCCTCCCTGCTGGACCCCCTGCAGTTCGCTTACAGAGCCAACAGGTCTGTAGACGACACAATCAACCTGGCACTCCACTTCATCCTGCAGCATCTGGACTCCCCGGGAACCTACGCCAGGATCTTGTTTGCGGACTTCAGCTCTAAATTCAACACCATCCTCCCAGCTCTGCTCCAGGACAAGCTCTCCCAGCTCAACGTGCCTGACTCCACCTGCAGGGGGAGCACTGACTTCCTAACAGATCGGAGGGCACTCGCACTATCAGCACAGGAGCTCCACAGGGACTTTCTCCTCTGCTCTACTCCATGTACAAAAACTGCTGCACTTCCAGCCACGCCACCAGCTGGTCCTATGACTGGTATGTTCAACTTAAATCTGAAAGTTAGGACTTACAAAAAATAAAGGCCTCTCTGTTTTCTAGCTACAGAAGCGGCTTTATTGTGACAAGGTCTGACAGCGACGGATCATTTAAGGCTTCATAAATAACAAAGGCTACAGAGTTATAGTCACAAATATGTCTGCTTTTTACCTGTTTGAGTTTGATATGATGTGCAAATGTCCATAAACAGATTTATGACTCGCAACTCCTTTAGTTTAATAGTGTAAATTATTCACATTCAGATTTCCAGGCAACAAGCTCAGAATACTCTTAAGTCTTAAGTTGAGCTGGTGCACTCTGTCTAACTCCAGTCACTACGTCGGGCTTAACTAGTCCACGGTAAGGGTTAGGACCGACTTAGCTTAGACCAGCTAGTGCATTTGGCTCCTGGAGCTCAACATCCGGAAAACAGTGGAGTAGGGTTGTCACGATATTCATTTTAGAGTCACAATTATCATGAGGAGAAAGGAAACATTCATAGTGTATTTTTTTTATGTTTAAACTTTGGTTTTACAACAATTCACTTCCCCACCCTTTAATACAGCATATTCATTTAAAAATAAAATATAATTGCCACAAATTGATTTAAATAATATAAATGTGCCCGGTTGCAGAGCGGTTAGAGCTCTCGCCTCCCAAGAAGGAAATCATGGGTTCGATTCCTGGGCGAACATTGCATCACATGAACTCTCTGGGTGGAGTCTGCATGTTCTCCCCGTGTTACCGTGGGTCCTCTCCGGCTTTCTCCCACCGTTCAAAGACATGCATGTCTTACGTAAATTGGCAACTGTAAATTAGCCCTAGTGAATGAGAGTGAGAGTGAATGGTTGTCTGTGTGTCTATGTCTCTGCGAGTTGGCCACTGTCCAGGGATAGGCTCCAGTCACCCGCGACCCCTAACGGGAACAAGCGGTAAAGAATGAATGAATAGAAATGTATGCTATGTACTGCACTATTCTGACCAACTGTAAATTGTGTATATATTCAGACCTATTTTAATTTATTTGTACATTTTAAATGTTTTGCATGCCCTTTTGATATACGTTGCTACTATTCTTATTAATTGTTGTATGTTGCACCTTAATGCCAAAGCAAGTTAGTTTGTGAATCCTGTTCATTGACAATGAAGCCCTTTCTGATGCTGATTCTTTACATTTTTCTTTCCATTTTTCACTGTCCCATTCTCCACCCAGTGTCCTTTGGTTCACACCTGAAGGTGTTTTATTTCACACCTCATTGTTAACGCAGATCAAATTTGATGTGAACAGTGCGTCTTCCTGACAACCATTGCTGTGTAGAGCCTTGATGTAATGAAGCTTGATATTTGTGCTGCAGATGAAAACGAGCCTGCGTGGCCAACTCTACCACATGTACACAGTCCCATATTAAATAAAATAAGCATAATTGTTGGGTATACAGTGAGACCATTTTTTATTTCTTCATGAGCTTGATATGGGTCCACATTCTAATACTGGGAGTGGCTCTTTGTGATAGTTACTCAGAAGCTACCAAACAAAAGCTAACAACAGAAGTTTGTATGAGTTTTTGAACTTTGTTTCTGTCAGAGCCCCAGACATAGCCATTACCCGGCCCCTGAGCACTACTCTGTGCCCGGCAGCGACTTGGAGGAGTGCGACAAAGAGAAGCTGCGGCACAACGGTGAGGCCAACACTTCTGCTCTGGAGCCAGGAGAGGGCGCCCTCATGCTCTGCCCCACAGAGACGCCACAGGTGAGCCCTGGGGGGGGATGGTGTCACTCAGGAGGGGAGGGGTCTATTGTAAGCCTAAATTGGTTGACCTTTACCTACTCTTCTTTTAAAGAGTTTAGTGTTGTGTAGCTCCTGCTCTCTAAGGGGCCTAAATCCTGTCTGATAAATTTGAATGAAATTTTGGAGTATTTGTTCCGTTCTTTTAGACGTAATTTAGGTGTATATATGATAGTCTACATTCAGAATAGAAATGGGTCTGTATGAGGCACACTCAAGTTGGTCCTTCCCCTCTTTAGGTATTAGAGATATAATGGCTTCCTTCCAACTAGGAGGGGTTTGAGTTCTCTTTAGTGCCCAGTTAAAAGTTGTTCAAAGTGAAGGGATAAGTGTTTCTTTCAGAGCTTTATACCACTCTAAGGTAAACCCATCACTCCCCAGAGATTTCTTGTTCTTTAGTCTCGTGATATCACCCTGTATTTCCAAAATCGCTATTTCCTAATTTTTTATTTTGCTCTTCGGTTATGACATGGTGAGTTCGCTTAATTCATTTTGGCTGTTTACATCCCACTGAGTGGGACACAGTAAAGTTCACTGTACTTTACTGTGTGTGTGTGTGTGTGTGTGTGTGTGTGTGTGTGTGTGTGTGTGTGTGCCAGCTTGTGTTGTGTGTGTGTGTGTGTGGTGTGTGTGTGTGTGTAACCAATATATATGTGTACTCAACTACATACACATAAACTAAGTGTGTGTGTGTCTGTGTGTGTGTGAAGAGACGATAATAAGTCCATGTGCACATGTATCATCTCAAAAAAAGTGTGGGTGTGTGTGTGTGTGTGTGTGTGTGTGTGTGTGTGTGTGTGTGTGTGTGTGTGTGTGTGTGTGTGTGTGTGTGTGTGTGTGTGTGTGTGTGTGTGTGTGTGTGATCCAAGCGAAGAAAGTACGAGTGATGAGAAGAAGGGGAAATACTTCTAGATTCATGCCCCAAGTGTTTCCACTCATATTTTTGAAATTACCCTCTAAAGAAGTATTGTGAGCGTAACCAGGAAGTGTCCCGTATTAGTTACGTCCAACCAGTACCATTTTACGTTTGATGACATCATTCCAAGCGCCATGCCACGTCATCAAAATGTGACGCTTTCTTACTGTACTCGACGGTGGAACTGTTCTGGTTGGGTCTACTCACGGGAGCCTGGAGCGTTCGTCATCATTTCGATCACTTTTCGAGTCCTTTTACGAGTTGTTACATCCAAAACAACATTGTTTACCGCGTGGGGAAAACCAACATCTTACTTCCGACGCTAATGGGCCACTCGCACATGTGCGGAGCGCTCAGCAGTCTGACAGACGCTCAGCGAGGGAGAAATCTGTTTGGAAAGTTTTGTGTCAGACGAAGTTAATCATGTTACGTCCAATGTAAGTTTGCTGTGTGTGATTTATCCATTTATCTACTTCATTGTATTTTTATGATGCCTAGAGGTGGTACTTTCTGATGTGAGTTGGAATTAAAAAAAAAAAAAAACTTATTTCAAATTTGGATTTATATGTAACACTTTTGTACACTTTAGTGTGTCTGTGTGTGTGTGTGTGTGTGTGTATATACGTACACTCCAAGGACATGCATCACTGCGGAGTTGGACAAACATTACCATAAAGGGTAGTAGCAGAGACATCTCCTCCACAGCTCTGTTGATGTGTGTGTGTGCGCTTGCAGGACACGCAGCGCTCCGACAGTGGGCCGTGCTCAAAAGGTGGCGGCTGTTACTGGCTCAAAGGAACCACATACTCGGACATCGGCACACTGGCCTGGATGATTACCCTGAGTGACGGGCTGCACAACTTTATCGACGGCTTGGCTATCGGAGCATCCTTCACAGCGTCCGTATTCCAGGGCGTCAGCACCTCCGTGGCCATTCTGTGTGAGGAGTTCCCTCATGAGCTGGGTGAGTACACTAGAGGCCTTGAAAGCTCAATGTCCTTTTCTTAGCTTGGCTGGATTGTCCGTGCAGGGTCACAGTGTGCAGCAGTGACACTGTGCTGTAGTGGCTCTCATGTTTAGTGTCACTTTTAAGTTTCCTGTATTGTGTGATTATGAGGAAAATACTTTGTTAGCGTTGGTGGTAAAACGCTTTGATCGTGCCGTATAGAAATGAATGGCAGATCCACAAATATGAGGTTTATTTTCAAATAAAAACGAGGGAAAAGCTTGTGAGCAGTAGTGTGTTGCTCTGTGCTAGTTGTCAACTGTGAGATCAATACAATCAACTCAGTGGCATCAAGTGTTACAAGTAGCATCCTTCAATGTGAATGGCATACTGAACTCAATCAAACGAACAAACATTTTAACAAAAATGAAAAGAGAAAGAATAGACATATTTGTTATGACACCGAACATCAAAAACTAACGAAATTCTGTTATAAAAAATCCTATTATTCATCATACAGAGGCAAACGTAGAAGATGAATTGCAATATTGATCTCGAACCAAATAGTTTTTGAACAGAGTTTTGAATGTAAGGATAAAGAAGGCAGATATGTACTGGTTAAAGGGACTGTTAATGGAAGGGTTTCACTTTAGTAAATGTGTATGCTCCACCAGGGAGTGAGATCACCTTCTATACTTACGTATATTATGGCCCTGATTGTGAACCACTCTGAGGGAACCCTAATCTGTGCTGGCGATTGAAAACTTCGTGTCCAGCCTATTATACACAAGACGTATCATGCAAATACGCCTATTCTACTCTAGAATAGACAACTTTTTATTTTCACTAAGGACGGATAAAAAAAATCACTGAGGCAGATATAGCCACAGTAGAGTTAAGTTAGCATGCTCCTAGCTACATTACTGTAGACTTGGAAGAAAGACAAAAACACTCTTTGAAGGTTCAATGCCAGCCCGCCCTTTGTTTAAGCAATTTTGAGAGGTTATGGCCATAGCATGCCAAGATGGGGAGTCCTCAAGTGCAACAGGAAATTAAAAAGATAAGAAATGAATGATCTGACCTCACAGGAAATGGTTAGGAAGAGGCTCTTTACCACGCAAAGGTTTTACGGAAGTTTTTAAAAATGAGATGAGCAGAGTTATATAGTCTTAACTAAACATGTATGTATAAAAAATGTATATAACATAATCTCAAATCCATTCTGGATAACTGTGCAGCCATGTTTGAAAGAGCTTGACGTACAAAATCTTGCAATAAATATGCAAAATCTCGCGAAGTAATTAAAATGAGTAAAATGGATCAAAAATTGTGCAAGAACACACCTCGATCTCAAACAGTGCTGGGGTTGAGCTTTCCTACTTTGCTTTGCTAATAAATGTATGTGTGTGTACTGTATATATGTATTTACTGTAGAATACCTGTGTGACACTGCACTCACTCTGTCCGGTGTCCTACAGGGGACTTTGTGATCCTGCTGAACGCTGGCATGAGCATCCAGCAGGCGCTTTTCTTTAACTTCATGTCAGCGTGCTGCTGTTACCTGGGCATGGGCTTCGGGATCCTGGCCGGGAACAGCTTTTCTCCAAACTGGATCTTTGCTTTGGCTGGAGGCATGTTCCTCTACATCGCTTTGGCTGATATGGTGAGTTTATGTAGACTTTTTGTTAATCATCACTTATTTGCAGCTGCCAGTGACGCCTGTACAGGCAGGAGCCACATTACCACAATGTCTTTCCATTGAGCTTCATATTCTGGGTCACACCAGTACAGCCTTTGACTTAAGTATGAAAAGAGAAAAGATTTTTATTTTTTTATTTTTTTATTTTTTTCTTCATTTTTTTATCACTGATGACTGGAGCCTATCCCAGTGACTTATTTTTTATTTTTTTCAAAATGTAAAATGTAAAGCGACCAGAGAGAACCAAATAGAAGTAGAAAATAGGAAATGAATAACTGAAAATGAAGGCACACAAAGTCCAAAATAAAAGTACCATTTAGTCAGAAGTTGTTCCATTTTCCATATGTCAGTTATAATGTCGGTTCAGTCCTTGATGGTCTGCGCAATTTGTGTCGATCAATATTTTTTTTTTAAATTGCCTTTTTCCCTGCTGCCTGGAGTATATTCCAAAAGTATCCATTTACTGTGCCCATGGCAGGAGTTTTGAGGCACCGTCCTTGGTCCAATTGTTGGGCTGTAATAATAATTTAGTGAGTAATTCCATTACAGAAAAGCCTAGATTATTTTTTCATGTATAGATTATTCCTTTAATGTATATATTCAGTTAAAACTGCATGAATCTGTGGCACGGGGAGCGCACGGAACAACTTGTGGCGCATTCGTTTCACACAGAGCTTGTTCTGTGTAGACCTGCAGCAGCTAAAGCACGAAAGAGGAGAGAGCGGCGTGTTTTAAACTCACAACTTTGACTGGAAAGCAGGATTTTGTTGTGTGAAAGAACACAGTGTTTTGAGCTGTAACTCTGCAATCATTTTGCAGCCTTAGCTCCGTTCACTTTACACCAAACTTAAACCACTCCTGCGTAATTACCTGGGCCACAGTAGGGGCATGTTGGTCTCGAGTAGGGACCGCCACTGTGTATTTGGTGAATACGTCTGTTATTACTAACACATTCTCAATTCCATAACGGGTTGTTTCAAGCACTGTGAAATCAATAGCCAAAATTTACCCATGTAGCTGTGGGGCAGAATCCTTTGCTACCTGGCACCTTTCACACCACTTGATATCATTAGACATTCTGGGGCAGTAACATCGCTAGAGTACCAGTTCTTAGGTCCTCTCAATACCCTGGTGACCATGTTCTTGGTGGAACATTCCCAGAGTGTGGCTGAAGTAATTCTTCCTTGCTATCGAGCCGGAATAACCCGCGATACAGCACCCCTTCTTACTCTACCAACCGATCCCACTGCTGGAGAAAAATTATCGTGGCCTTGGAAACACGATGGTGTTCTTCTGGAGTTGGCCTTCCTGTTTCCTACAAAACTCCCCCAGCCTCCTGCAGAGCACCGATGTCGGCAAGGGAGCGACCAGGAAAGACCTATATAAAGGACTGAGTGACAACCCGAGGCTCCACTGCTTGTTGAAGTGCCAGTGGAACAATGCTGCCAGCTAATACACAAGCGGCCATCTCGGAGGAGGTCAAATATTACCTGGACAGACCCTCGGCATTACCCTTGTAGCATTCTGACCTATAATTTCTTTCAAAGTCAAATAGAGCAAGTTGAGCGGGTCCTAGCAAGTACTCCTTACATTTTTCTGTCAGGGCCCACTTGAGCGCAAACAGTTTCACCACCAGTTTCATGGAACTAGTTGGTCATGTTGCGCTCAGTGGGCCGCAGCTTGCATATGCCACAGGCCGCATGCCCTCTTTTCATCTTGGTTCCACCAACTTGTGGAGGGGTGCCGCCAGTTTGGCAAACCTTTCCCCAAAGCATCGATAATAGCTGGAAAATCCATGAAAGGATTGCTGCTCGGTGACATGTTGAGGGCGTCCCCACTCAGTCCGTCGAGACACCCTCTTGGGCTATTACATGCCCCAAGTCTTTGACATTTGGTTGAAAGAAGGGACATTTTTCCAGTTTCAAACCTTCGTGTTGAAGGCATCCTAGGACCAGATCCATCCTCTCCAAATTCTGCAATACTGAGGAGGAGAACACAATAATGTCATCAAGATATAACTAAAGCAATTGACATTGTTGGGCACCAAACAACTTCTGTCTCAAACGCTGGAATGTGATTGGGGCGTTACACAAGCCAAAGGGCATTCAATTAAATTCCAAGAGGCCAAAAGGTGTACAAAAAGCCGTCTTTGGCTTGTCTTGCTCCGCCACTGGGACTTGATTGTACCTTCTGGCCAAATCAATGTTTGAGAACGAGCGGGCACCCGAAAACGCATCCAGGAATTGTGTCCTTTCTGGTCTTGCTGTATGGAAGGCGATAGTCCACACCAAGGCGCAGGCTACCATCCTTCTTACGGACCAGTACCATGAGGTAAGCATAAGGACTGATACTTTCCTTACTAATCTGTGCATCAAGGAGCTGATTAATATGGGCCTTCACTGCCTCATACTCCGATGGTGGAATACGCCTATAGCGTTGTCTAATAGGCACGTTGCCCAGTCGAGGGATCCTGTGAGTGACCAGATTGGTTCACCCGAGGTCAACGTCATGTGCAGAGAACACTGCCCGGTCGCAACAAAGACCTGACCTCTGACTGTTCCACCTAGTCCAGTGCCGATAGGTCCACGGCATCCAATCTGTCCTGTTCTTCTACGGCAGCTATCACAGACCTCACCGTGGTGGTGATCGTGTTCACCTTTGTGACCCTGGCAGGGAGACTTACCACCTCAGTCCTACTAAAGACTCCAAGGCTAGTCCAAGGGTACAGGAGGGCATCGGCCATCACATTCTAGTATTCGATTATTTACATAATTATTGATATTTAGATAATCTGGTCAAGTTCACCACATTTGGCCAGAACTGCTTTTGTGTAAAAGCAGCAGGCCCTGGAACTCCTTACCTTCATCTGTGAGAGTGTAGCCCTCTGGTATAATATGGTATAATGTTGGCTAAATTGTAAATATTAAAGTATGTAAATTTCCATTAGATATTGGTGCGCCCTCTGCAGGTGATTGGTTGTCTGTGTTTGTTGTTTGTTGTTTTCAACTGCATTTTAAATGTTACATGGGAGATTTTCTGCATTACCAGCACACTGGGGCCACAGAGGAAAATGAGCTTGCCGCTCTCTCTGGGCTCTGCAATATATTTTTTGGTCCATGTCCTTGTCAAATGCATTAAAGATAAAACCTTACCAATTATATAAATAAATTGTAATTGACTTTTTCTCTCTGTAGTTTCCAGAGATGAATGAAGTGAGTTTGGAGGAAGAGCGAGCAGGCAGCAGCAGCTTCCTTCTGACTTTTGCCATTCAGAACGCTGGCCTACTGACGGGCTTCTCCATCATGCTGCTGCTCACCATGTACTCGGGACACATCCAGCTGGGCTAGCAGCATGGACCTCTCCCTGTGTGTGTGTGTGTGTGTGTGTGTGTGCGTGTGTGTGTGTGTGTGTGTGTGCGCACGCCGGGGGTGTATGCGCGCACGCCGGGGATGTATGTGTGCGGCTGGTGCGCATGTGCAGCGGGGGCGCGTGTGCGGCGGGGGTGTGTGTGTAGCGGCCATGCGGCGTGTGTAGCAGGCAGGGTTATGATCATGTGATCAGGCAGTGCTTTAGTCTGCCGACGCCTCGCCCACTGAGGGAGGAAGAGCATCTGTGCATCTTCAGTGTTCATGTTACCTTTGGTTTGTCTTTTTGTTTTTGTAAAGCATAAACTTGTATGGACCTAAACTGGATTTAAAAGCTATGAACTGTAATATGTATCGGTCAATCAGTATAACTTTATTTGTTCTATCAGGGACAATTCAAGCACATTGAGCTATTAAAGTGCATATGACAGGTTTTCAAGTTTTTCTAATTATTACTTTTTTGGTATCATAGTTTTACATCAGTCAAGTGGCATTTCTGAAGAAAATTTGAAAAATAAAAGTTTGTAAATGATGGGAAGTAGTGAAACCCTCTGTGACGTCATCAGTAAGCAACAATCCATCCAAAATGCAGGTACAATTTACAGTTGAGGTATCCACCTTATTCCGGAAGTCCGTCCGGGCGCCGCCATACGACGTATTAGTGAACACAGGGCTGCGACCTCCAGAGAAAAGAAGTTCCACACAGACCAAAAAGCCGAATCGCTGCTGTTGACTTGTTGGTCACATGACCGTTGGACATTTTACAAGTCCCTATGAACATTGTTTTGATTTCAGGCGTTTCAAAAATAAATTGAATTCAAGCAACGGAGTTCCCGCTGGACCGGAAGTGCCATTACAACAGAAGTGCCGATACGTGGGGAAAAGAAGAAAAAGTGGGCGGGGCACAATAAGGTCAATACTAATGCAATCTACTCTCAACTGACCGTTTTAACAATCATTTAACAAAACAATGGTATTATCTGATCACAACTACGGTGTCAAATGGATTTTGGCCCTTGTTTACAACCTGGTTGCTCAGTAACAGTTGTGGGATTACCTCTACCTATGCTGCTCTCATCTCCAGCCAGGGAGTAACATTATTACACTTCACCAAAATGTTTAAAAAAGAAGCTAAATGTTTAGTAAAATCTGAAATGATCACAATATTTGAGTGAAATGTGTGATCTAAGCTGTCATATGCACTTTAATGATACAATAGTGTAACAAGGGTGTCAGTGCAGCTACACAGGACAAAATCAGATCCTGTGTCATGACTGTCCTGAGGGCTGCAACTCTCCTCAAACTAACATGTATTTGTAATTTTCTGCTATTACCTTTTTAAAATCATCATCTGACCAAATTCTGCAGTTCTGACGGGCTACAGTGGTGACAAATGCACTACACTACTCTTCAGTCCATGGGTTAGTTGCAATTTTATACTCTAATGCTTGGTTTCAAATCAGGGATCTCGGTTCTAACAAAGTGCAATGTCGCCTCCCAAAATCCATTAATATAATGGTATTCACATCGTCCTCAGTGTTCATCTTAAGGTACAAGCTGGGTGGAGTCAATTACTACTTAAAAAATAATACAATGGACCAAGTAGGGACACCAATAATAAGTAACAGTTTTAGTCAATATGACTATTTGGAGAAACTACCTCTTCAGTGGACAGTTTGGGTGTAAAATGTCTTTAAAGGGGGACTAAACACCCCAACTCCGCCCACAGTCTGAAGGAGCTGTTAAAGAGGAGGGTGATGGCAGTTGATAGTGGATTTAGTGTTTAGTTTCACACTTGTTCTCTGGTTTATGATTTATTAAAATAATCAGACAAAGCGGAATTCTAGTATCTAAAAAATGGATACGAAAATTCTAAAAATGTATCTTATCTGAAGTCTGTGTAATCCCTCATTCGTCCAGGAGTGTTCCATTGTAGAAAAAGATTCAGTCGTTTCATCTGGACTCTGTTTTAGAAAAACGATACGTTTGGACTCTCATCCAAGAGTCATTCTCAATCTGTGAAACGAGTCTGAGAACTCAGGTTTATATCCTAGTCTGTGAAAGCCCTGCCCACAGGGCGGGACCCCTGATAATGGGCCATCAAAACCAAATGGGATGGGCCTATTGTTCACTGACTTTGGCTCCCTCCTCCCTGAGTCCCTTTATTAGCATCCGAATGCCTCGGGCGTCTCCATGGTTTCAGCAAACCATTATAAACAACCGGAAGGTTGAATCTTAAAACCTCCATTACGATTTAATGAAGGGACTCAGGGAGGAGGGAGTGAATGTCAGTGCACAATAGACCCATCCCAGTTGGTTTCGATGGCCAGAGTCCAGATGAAACGACTGAATCTTTTTCTACTATCTTATCTGAAGGTAAGGTGTAAGAAGCACAAAGGTTAGAATGATTTCATACTGTCAACACGCAGCTTTGTCACTTGTAGACTTACAGTGGGAAGAACAACCAAATCTTTTGCTCACGCAAGAGTTTTGTTACTTTGAACAAAATATTCCTCAAGCAGTGGCGTGTCGGAAAGCTATTTCTTCAAAAATGTCCAAGTGAATATGAGGACTGCTCCATTCCACCTGCACACAGCCACATTTCTGTTACGACACCGTTTTAATCCGTCACAGTGATTAACCATAAAAATCTGTTGTGTGATTCCTGTTGCTGTTTTGCTGAAAGGACCATATTGTGATTTAGTGTCCCGTTTCCATTAAAAAAACATTTAGAATCTCCCTAGACGGAGAAAGGCCTGATTGAACAAATACATGACTTATTCTAGCACTTTCCATTTGAAAACGGGGGGTGTCAAAGTGAAGTGTGAGAGTGCCCTGGCAGCTGTGCAGCCAGTGCCTCATGACCCTTTTCTATTGGCCCCGTTCAAATGTACGTGGCAGTTTGTATTATCTTATTGGAATTATGATGATTACAATAAAAGTTTATTTAAATAAGAACATTGATCTTAAAACATGTATGTAGAATGTTAATTTATGTGTTACTTTTCTTTTGGTAAATCTGTTCTATAAAGAACTTTTCCAAGAATGTGCGTCATTGTGTTAGTTCTAAGCCCTGTTCAAGCCGGGTGAGGGTGTGGCCAGTCAGTTCTCTTAGTTCTTCCTGACATCCAGAATGTGTGGCACTTTCAGGCTAGAACTACATGTTTTGGTACGGAGTTTTGGAGCTAGGATGCTTGAGACTTCTCGTGTTAGTATGGTGGGGTGGTTTCTGTGCTCAATATTTATTAGAGTTTCATTAGTCAAGCTGCAGTTAGTGAAGTAAAATAAAACATGTCATTTATAGGAAGTAACGCTGAGCTCAAAAACAATCCCTCTACATATCTCATCCATGGGCCCTTTCCGCGACGGGCCCTTTCCGCGACGGGCCCTTTCCGCGACGGGCCCTTTCGCGACGGGCCCTTTCCGCGACGGGCCCTTTCCGCGACGGGCCCTTTCCGCGACGGGCCCTTTCCGCGGGGCCCTTTCCGCGACGGGCCCTTTCTGCGACGTTATTGATTACATTTATTGTATGTTATCATTAGCTTAGAGACAAAAGCACTTTTATAAACATAGATGTCCCCAGGCGAATTATTTACAACACTAACTATTGTGTAATTGATATGGATTTTGGCCCTTGTTTACATTAAGCTTCCTTGGTTTTGGAATCTAGTTTGGTTTATTTGAATGCAGCAGCATGTATTAATGAACAATTAACAAAAATATAACACATTTATGAAGGTTTTCTACCAGTGTGTTGACCTTTGTTGATTACTATAATGTGCGGGCTTTCTGGGGAATAAGGGAATTTGTGTGTGTGTGTGTGTATGTGTATATATATATATTATATATATTATATATATATATATATATATATATATATATATATATAAAAATTATATTTCTATCAATGACTCCACTGTCCTCCCCTCAAGTCAAGAGTCTGGGTGTCATCCTCGACAGCACCCTTTCTTTCCACTCCCACATCAACAACATCACTCGTTCTGCCACCTTCGCAACATCTCTCGTCTCCGTCCTTCTCTCACTCCTCACACCACAGCCATACTTGTCCACAGTCTAGTCACCTCCCGGATCCATTATTGTAACTCTCCTCTTTGGTCTCCCCAATAAATCCCTCCAGAAACTGCAGCTTCTCCAAAACTCTGCAGCCCGCATTATCACCAGGACGCCCTCCCCATCACATCACCCCCATCCT
>BJKM01000645.1:102500-304246 GCA_015082035.1 Chaenogobius annularis
ATATCCTCTGATCAGTTCCTGTCGCAAAAGTTCTCCTTAAGCGTGTTGTCTAGATCTTCCCCAGTGGTATCATCCACCTTTAGGAATCTTTCGGCAGCATCAAGGACCATGTCAATTCTGTCCAACTTCTTATCCAGGCCAAAAGAGCAGTTCATAATCATAGTGATGAATGCCAAGAAACACTTTTTCTCCAGATTGATGCAGCCCTCCTTTCTTCTTTCCCCATTCACCGATCAAGATGAGATCAAGGTGGCTTAAGGCGGTGCAGCTGGTGAAAAGAAACTGCAGCGCCTTCATGGACTATAAAGTCCAAGTACATGATGGGAAATGCAGTGCTGTGTAACATGTGAGAAGACAGCACTGACAGCTGACTGCTGGACCAGATCTGTTGGATCAGAAACATAACGTCCTGCAGCTCTGTTCCTCCTTTCTCCTCATCTCATCTGTCACATATCATCACAGACGGTCCACATGAGAAAGAAAAGTCTCAGGCTGTTGCACGATACAGACAGCATAAGTGATGTATGATCTTGATGTGCTATACGTTATTTTCACCATTACAAAGCATTACAAAGTTTTATTTAGTATTCTTAAGAGCCACACTACAAAGAAACGAGAGATCTGTCGTTTCTCCGTGATGCTGCGTGATCTGAGGCCTCTCTGTTCTGGGGCTCGTGGAGCATTCAAGTTGACTCCAGGCTTCAGCCGCCGGCTCTTGCCAACAATCCAGCCGGAGATTACGGCTGTTTAAACAAGCCAACCATATCCCTGGTAAATTAGCTACATGCTATCAAATGGAGGACTTATTCCTCAGGAGGACATGAAGATTGAAACACGACTTGGGCCGTGAGTAATGACCTGGATGCCCTAACCACGCCCAGATCAGACCAAGGCAAGGCACCTAGGTTTTGGGAAACGGCCCAATGGCAGGTGAATATGGACCAGTGGATTCACTCTGTCACTGCATCCAACAGATCAGTGTGTGGATGCAGAACAACTTTCTCCAGCTGAACTCAGACAAGACTGAAATCATCGTCTTTGGCCACAGAAACAAAGAGAAATTGTTAACTGTCACCTCCAGAGTCTCGCTCTAAAACCTACAAATCAAGTTAGAAATCTGGGGTAATAATGGACTCAGATTTGAATTTTAACAGCCACGTCAGATCAATCACATCAGCAGCTTTTTACCATCTAAAAAACCATCTAAAAAACATTGCCAAAATCAAAAGTATAGTGTCTAAACCAGACCTGGAGAGACTTATCCATGCGTTTGTCTCTAGTAGATTAGACTACTGTAACGGCCTGCTCACTTGCAAACATGGACCGGCCTCCTGCTGGTGAAAATAGGAAACATTTTTGATCAAAATCTTAAATATAATCATGTTCATTACAAATTGTGCGTTTTTTATGTGGGATTTATATTTATTATTAGTAATAGTATTATTTGTTGTTGTTTTAATATTTGTTTTATAGTGCAAGTAAGAAACTACTCGACTGAACTTGCTTCATTTTTGGAAAACTACAAAAACAATTCTTCAAACGACTTGTGCAAAATGTAGGATAACGTATTCAAGTAAAACAATTATAAAGCTAAAAAAACTATAAACAAAAATCCTACATACAGATGCAATTGTTGTCCACCAGGGGCACACTAGAATCCACTTACGCATGTACTTCCGTCATAATAAGAGTCCACTTCCTGTTTGTGCGACTGAGGCGAGAGCTGAAGGTAAACTGTTCTTATTTCTGTATTTTCATCGCTTTTCCGCCGTGTATTTGTGTATTTGATAGAACATGTTAGACAAGCACGTTTTGTTTTACTGGACAAATACTTCAAACTAATCATTCTAATTTAATCTACAGAAGTTATACATACTTTACCACAAATTATACTATACACTACAGACAAATGTAAGTATTTTGTGAGAGACAATCACACTAATTGACATTTCTATTCTGGAAATTCCAATGTGTTGGTTATTTCTTGTTCTGGTGCCAGTTAGATGTGTTCTGTTCCCTTCCGTGAGCCTCCAGGGAGAAGAAGTAAACTCTGAAATCTATTTCGTTTGAGAATACTGAATACGTACATTAAAATGTATTTTGTATTTGGTTACTTGGTCCAATCAGAGAACTGTTTCCTGTATCCTGAATACAAGAATACCATCGTTTGACTAAAGCACATGGAGGTTCATATTTAGTGCTTTAGGTTGTGTTCACGTGACATCACATTCTAGAGTTCATATAGTTTCAGCTGGTTCAGCTTAGAATCCTCCGTGTCACAGTTTTATGGTTCATATCTCTGTAACTGGGTCCATCCACATGAAACAAAAACTGATACAAAGCTCCAGTCTTCTCTGTCAACACAAAGAAACGACAGCAAAATATTTGTTCACAATAACCTCAGAAAGTGGGTCCATTATTCAAAGTTAGCCAGGAGTTTCCATCAGCAGCGGTACAGAGGGCTCATACATTATAGAAAACATATCGGATTCAAATGAAATGACTTTAATGCCGCTCGGGGGTCAAGTGGATAGCACATGTGCCAGGCTCCACGTGCTGTCGGCCGAAGGCTCGAATTGAGTTCCAACAATTTCCCTCACTCGTCCCCTATGTCGTTTAGTAAAGCCTGCGGGCCAAAAATAGAAATGTATTCGTTTTGCAAATAGTTCAAGCAATAAGATTATTATTATTATTATTATTATTATTATTATTATTATTATTATTATTATTATTATTATTATTATTATGTGAACAAATATTTCAAGTGTGCAAATAAGTCAAGATAGAGCAGCACTTGAAACGCAAGCACAGCAACAGCAAGCAGAAGGGCTAAAGAGGCAACAGTTAGTATAAGTGACAGTAATACAATAAAACATCATTAAAGACAGAGTAATATCAAGCATTTATTATTTACAGACACTTTTTAACCTATTTATTTTACCTTTTTATTTAAAGGTTTTTAACGATAAAAAACTCATTGCAGGAGTGTCCTGGCCAAGAGGCAGCAGCACAAAAGCACAGCATGAACGCACAGCACAGAAACACTGTCGGTCAGCAAAAAGTGACCGTCTCAAATAAGAAAGGATTTTAAGATACAAAGAAGTGCATGTAACCACAGGTTTGAGTACATACAGTAATATCCCATAACTGTACGAGGAGATTTCACCATGGTTGTCGGGATGGTGTTCCATTCAGAGGCTTAGATGGAGAAAGGGGACTGGTTAAAGATTGCCTCATAATTTGTTGATTTAGAAAAATGTTGGTCAACTATGACTTATTAATTGACTAAAGACTCAATCTTACTGTTTAAAGAGCATTTCTACCAAATCCCTTGTGGTTTGGTTGATTGGTTGGGTGAGCTCTCTGATGTTTGGTCAGGTGAAAGGAAAGCGGAAGGGGACATGGCGGCTGTCCCTGTTCCACTGGACGAGCAGCAGGTGACCCACTTTGACAGCTCAGGTCTGGAGCACACACTGCCTGCTTTGGTAAGTGTATATCACTGTATGATCACATGATCACATCACCACACAACTGCATCACCGCCGCCACATCATCTCACCATCTCACCACCACATCCACACCACCATCATCACCATCACCACCACCACCATCATCACCATCACCACCACCACCACCATCACCACCACACCACAAACACATCACACCGACCACCACGACACCAACATCACACCACCATCATCACCAACCACCATCATCACCACCACCATCATCACTCACCACTCATCACCACCACCACCACCTCAACACCACCACCACCACACACACCCATCCACCACCACACCACCACCACCACCACCACCACACCACCACCATCACCACCATCACCACCTCAACCACACACCACCACACCACCATCACCACCATCACCACACACCCACACACACCACCACCACCATCACCACCACCACACCACTCACATCCACCACACCATCACACCACACATCCACACCACCATCATCACACCACCATCATCACCACCACCATCATCACCACACCATCATCACCACCATCATCACCACCACCACATCACCACCATCACCACCACCATCACCACCACCATCACCATCACCACCACCCACCATCACCACCATCACCACACACCACCACCATCAACATCACCACACCACCACCACACCACACCATCACCACCACCATCACCACCACCACCCCACCACCCACCACCATCACCACCACCACCACCACCACCCACTCACCACCACCATCACCACCACCACCACCACCATCACCACCACATTCACCACCACCTCACCACCACCACCTCATCCATCCCCATCACCACCCCATCACCATCACCACCATCACCAGCACCATCGACCACCACCATCACCACCACTACCACACCCCACCATCACACCACATCACCTACCACATCACACCACCATCACCACCACCATCACCACCACCACCATCACACCATCACCACCACCAACCACTCACCACCACCCATCACCACCACCACATCCACACACACACATACATCACCACATCACCACAACACCTACACACCACCATCACACCATCAACACACACCATCACCACCACAATCACCACCACTCACACCACCACTACCACACCACCACCATACAACCACCACCACATCACCACCACCACACACACCATCACCACCACCATCACCACACCACCTCATCACCACATCACCACCATCATCACAACACCACACCACACATCACACCACCCACCACACCACCACCACCACCACATCACCACCACCATCACCACCACCACATCACACCACCCATCACCACCACAACACCACCACCACCACCACACCACCACCACACACCACCAACCATCACCACCACCATGCACACCACCACCACACCATCACCACCATCATCACCACCACCATCACCACCACCATCACACCACCATCACCACCACCAACATCACCCCCCATCACCATCACCACCATCATCACCAGCACAATCACCACCACCATCACACCACACCACCACTGCCACACCAACCATCACCGATCTATAGACCACACATGCACCACCGACCCCCCATCACCACTCCCAAACACCCACACCACACCACCACCACACTTGACCACACCACCACCACCACATCACCACCACCATCACCACACATCACGACGCACCAATACCACCACCATCCACTACATCATCACCACCACCATCACCATCACCACCATCATCACCAGCACCATCACCACCACCATCACCACCACCACCATCACCACCATTTACATTTAGACCTATGCACAAGATGGAATCAATTTGTCATTACACATTTTTTGAATATTTGATTGGCAAACATGAGTTAATAGAGTCCAGATCAAGTGAATTTTGATTGTAATGCAGGAACATGTCATTGAAACATTCTTTTCTATGGCAGCATCCCAAGAGGATATCTGAGCGACTCTTTCTGCCATACACTCCCCCACCCACAGAGGGCTCTGCGGCTGAACTGGAGGAGTTCCTGGAGCAGACCAGGTTTATCACTGAAGACCTAGAATGGCTACTGGCTCTGCCTCACGACCTCTTCTGGTGTCAGGTATCAACACAAAGTCATTTTTGATCAGAATCAGAAAAGGTTTATTGCCATTGTCAATGAACAGAATTCACAAACGTAGGAACTTGCTTAGGGGATTCTGTGACACATACAACAATGAACAATAATTAAAACAACTTCTATGAAATCAAAAAAGGCGTGATGAGGCCTGGGTTTCATTGGTAAACGCTCTTGTTGCAGAGCAGTGCACTTGGCCATCTTCCATTCTGTGGAAATGGCTGCTGGTGTACTATACATGCGGGTGCTAGGTTCTGCCAGCTCTTTATTTTTACCTGTTTAAATATATAGGATGCCAATTTACTTCAGTACATGTTCCATATGCGTCTCTCCCAAACCCTGTCTTTTGTTCCTTTGGTAGGTGGTGTTTGACGAGTCCTTGCAGAGGTGTCTGGATTCGTATTTGCAGCTGGCCCCTCGTGGCTCAGATGTGCCCGGCCTGCCATCATCTCCTGCCCTGGTGGAGGTCCAGAGTGCCCTGCACAGAGCGGTCTTCATGACATTTCTCAGAATGGCTACATACAAAGAGTCAAAGGTGAACTCAACAACTCAAATTCAGACATAAAAAGGGCTAATAATTAAGTACATACATATATACATCTCAAATCTCAAACTAAGCTGTTTGCATTTTTGGGTAGGGGAGCGGGTACAGAGATATGGGTGATATTTTACAACAAATATGTTCATATAATATTATCAACAATGCAGTCTACCCGTAGGGTCCATATGAAAAAGGGAAAAAGTCACATATGGACTCAATTTGGACAGAAACTGGACTAAAAGGGACTTTTATTTTTGTATAGTATTTTGATTCGATTGACATGATGAATCTATGATATGAAGCAGGCTTCAATAATAATTTCTGTAGTAGTATATTGCTCTTCAAATTAGTTATTGGGGCAGGCCTGTTTAACGTATTAATATAAGTTTTGTTGCATTTTGTTGTATTATTACTTTTACCACTCCATAAATGTTGCATTTTTGAGCGCAGCACATAACACAAGCCCACATGTGTCCTTTGTTCTCCCACAGGAACACTTCCTCACAGCGTCTGTGTTCAAGGAAATCATCTATGACAACTTTCTGTTTGACATTCCAAAGATCATGGATCTGTGTGTTCTGTTTGGAAAAGGAAACGGCCACCTTCTGCACAAGATCCTCGGTAAACTAACTGACCATGTTAGAAACGAGCTTTTACTGAAGCATCACCCTCACACTGATGGTTGTGTGCTCACAGAGAACATCTTTACCCAGCAGCCGTCCTACTACAGTGACCTGGTAGAGGCCATTCCCACTGTGATGCAGGTATATGATTATTCCAACACATGAAAATTAACGTAGCTTCTAAAAGTAGAGAAAAAGTCATAAATATTTGTATACTAAAATATAAATATATTTTCAATCAATTGATGTATTTGACAGAACGTTGCACCTTTTCCTGATTGATTTTCAGTGAGAGCCATCTCAGATTGATAATATGCAAGTTGCAATCGAGCTTCTGTCTGGTTACATTTTGTGGTTTCTCAGGTGTTTGTCGAGGTGCTTGGGTAGCAGAAGAGGAACTCGTTTACACTTGCTCAATACTCAATACTGACACACAGTTGACATTTGTCTGAGCGCTTCACTGCAGTCAAATCTGGAGACTCCTCGAATGTAGTTTTACACAAGCTTTATATATGACAGAACAACTCCTTTCACAAAAGGCAGCCCCTCCATCTTTGGACCTATCTTAATGCTTATTAGCTGTTCAGGCTCCAGCCAGACGGGAAACCACCTGACCACCTGACCCCCTCTCCTGCTTTCCCAAAGCGAGTTAATGAACAAACGTTCTGTCTCCGCAGATACTTCAATTTCTTAACAATTGTATTATTCACACATCTTTTTGAAATGATTTCTAAACCCAACTGAATACAATTAAAGGTCCTATATCATGCAAAATGGACTTTTCAGAGCTTCTAACCTTCTTACAGTGCTGTGGTGCCTCGTATACTGTTATGTGCCCAAAGTGGGTTTGTGATTGATTCCTGCAGACTTTAGCAATAGAATAGTCTCTCTCCTTTCCCTCGGATGAGCAGACAAATGGGGCCTACTCACCAGGATGTCCTCGCTTCCCTGTTTCAGCCCATCCTCCAGGAAGCACTCTGTACCTGTAACCTGTTGTTTAGCTGAAAAAAGAATGAATGAATGAGTGAATAGGAAGGTCAACGTTCTTGGATTGTGATGGGGTTAGTCACCTCTGATAAATCGAGTCATGGTATATCTTTACTCTGCTCACTTTCTGATGAAAGCACTGGGGTGTTTGCAGGTGTTTGACAGCATCCTGGGGCGCTGTGGCCTGCAGAGCGGAGGAGCTGCAGCAGTGGAGCCCCTGAAGCTGAGTGCACACAGAGGGCCAGACATTTCCAGCATGGTCCAGCAGGTGAGGGGCTCCGGTCCCTGTGCATCAAGGACTTTCAATTCAATGTATTTTTGTAACCTAATCATATTTGATTATGTATAGACGTGCACTATGAAGCAGGGAGAGAAAATCTGTTCATTAACTTGACTCGACCCATTCATACAGATGACTATTGTGAAAATAAAATAAGAACTAGACTAAATATTAGAAGGTTGAGCTCATAATCACCTCACTTGAGGCTCTTTTTAACTATAATATTAGTCATTATAATAAGACAAGCTCCATGGTAACGCTGGGAGGAGGGGCTTGAGACATGTTGTCGGCTTGCGCCCGCGGTGTTCGACTTCTGAAACTCACTGAGAAAGTGGACAAAATAACAACTGTAGACTAGCCTGTGCAGTGACACACATGTTTGCGTAGCTGTGCGGTGACACACATGTTTGCGTAGCAAATCCAGGATCTTATTTTTCATATTATTGCTCTCCGTCTGCAGCGCCTCCATCTCGGCCCTCATTATCTGCCGATGACACGTATTGTCTGAAATACACTGCTCAGCTTCATCCGTGCGCCGCTTCTTTCCTCCTCTTTCAGCTCCGCGTACTCTCGCAGAGTAGTTGTTAAAGATTGAGGCGTGGCACTTGTTTGGTCTGGTCCGGTTTGGTCCCTTCAGTGTCCTCTGACACGACAATCTGCAGGTTGCTGCCCCAACAACTCCACCACCGGGCAGCACTTCTTAGGCATTTTCAAGAAATAAGTGTCCAAGCTCATTATATATCTGCTCCCACGCAGAAATGTAGAATCTTCTGAGGTGAAATCACAATACAGACTGACTGATCGCACAGATTCAACTGCGGCCGGACATACCCTGACTGAGCTAGGTGGCCAACATCCTGGAAGTCAGAAATGTACTTCTTTTAAAATGGAAACATTGAAAAAGTCTGATTATATTCATAATTTGACTTGACTGAATTAGCTTCAGTTTAGTCCTGGATTTGTCTCAAGTTTTTGTTTTGACATTTAGGCAAGATCATATGTGTTTTAATATATCTGAAATGATTGTTAAAAGTATATTCAATTATCGCAATGATATCAATGTGGCAGTTCTGAACAGCCATATCCAAACATTTCCACTATTGTGGTACACAGGAGGGATAATGTGTGACACGTTCTTTATGGCATGCAGGAGCTTTTTGACCTGGTGCTCTACCTGTGTGACTCCAGCTGCACCATCCATGCCTTCTTGGAGATCTTCCCTCAGGCCTGCTCCAGCTTCCACTCACATGGCTTCCTCAGCAGGTTCACACAGATTCTCTCTTCACAGCAATCTCCACCCTGTGCCACACTCTGATCTGCTTGTGCTTTGTGACAGGCTCAGCTCCTTTTATGAAATTGCAGTGCCAGAACTGGAGAAGGCAGCGAGGAAAGGAACGTTTGACGACAAGGGGTGAGCGCCTGTCATGTTTTAATCTGCCTCCCTCCTTCCCCAAGGACAGTACCCAAACAGTCACCCAAAATAACACAAACTGAGTACTATTAAGGAAAAGAATATGCTGTGCTTAATTTTCTTGTCCTAAGAAGTATGGTTCTTTTTTAAAGACTATGAATTAAGACATTTTGATTACCTTGTTGATATGTTTCGGGTACTTAATAGCAAGCCATCCTCAGAACTGTCACCAGCATTGGTGACATGTCATTTATCAGCTGATGTTACTTCCTGAGGAGTGGTCAGCCTGACAGACCTGGCAGGTCATCCAGGCTGGCTCCTGTTTTAGACGATGGTCTAGAGTAGCGACAACAATCCCCCGCATGGGACAATCTACACCGGAGACCATTGGCTTTAACTTCGAATGATAAATCAGATGTTTTGTCACGTCAGTTTCTCTTTCAGTTTCCTTACTTGAATGGTAGATTCCCTATATACATTTGCACACTTCTCGTACCACCATTCTCTACTTTGGGTTACTCTACCTATGTCCTTGCTCCTCTGGTTGTTGCAGGTTGCAGATGGAGCTGTGGCTTCGACTGTCCCACTCGTGCCGGAGGATGGTGGACACTGCTCACCTGCTGCTGCACCACACTTGTCTCCAGCCCATTCTCGAAGGGTGAGCTCCCCGCACCACGCCAAGAAGCTTTTAGAATAATATCACAACAGAAAAACAGATTTTTTGGTCGGTTTGCTTTCTCTTTCAAGAATAAACATAGAACACAGAGGTTGTTGTATTATCAGATCATTCATTTCTCATCTTTTTAACTTCCGCGAGCACTTGAGGATTAGCCTACGTGGCATGTTTTACCTCCAGCATTTTAGTTTTTCTTGGAGATCATTTAGCTTTTACTCCCTTTGTTTATTTTTTGCCGACACAATGGCAAATTTTTCCTCTCTAAATTGTTTTAGAAGAATCTCAAAGGATGTGCGGGATGGTTTGTCATTTTCGACAAGATAAGTCATAATGTCGTTTGACAATTTTTCCTTAAACAAAGCTTTCCATTAAACAGGCTGGCATTGTGCCTCCAAAGTGGGTTTTCAGTTATCCTGCAAGTCTACAGTAATGTAGATAGGCGCATGGTCTTTATTGAGTACAAAAAGGTAGTCTATTCTGGAATGGATCGCATGTGGATTTGAAAAATGGGTATACTGGCGTGCCCTAGGGTTCATCTCCCTCCATATGTCAATCAGTCCAATATTCTTCATTCATTTACGGAGCTTCTTGTTAATTGTTCCTCCAGTGCCTCTTGAGTTCGACACGTCCAGTTTAGGCTGAATGTGAAGATTCCAATCGCCGCCGCAAATTAGGGTTCCCTCAGAGTGGTTTACAATCAGGTCCATGACATCAGCATAGAAAGTGATATCGCCCCCTGGTGGAGCATACACATTTAAAAGAGTGAAAACCTTTCCATTAATATTCCCTTTAACCAGTACATATCTGCCTTCTTTATCCTTACATTCAAACTCTGTTCAAAAGCTCTTTGGTTTGAGATCAATATTGCAACTCCCCTTCTATGTTTGCCTCTGTATGATGAATAATAGGATTTTTAACAGAATTTCGTTAGTTTTTGATCAGTGTCATTCAGGTGGGTCTTTGTAAATATAATGTCTGTTCTTTCTCTTTTCATTTTTGTCAAAATGTTTGTTCGTTTGGTTGGACTCAGTGTGCCATTCACATTGAAGGATGCTACTTGTAACACTTCTGATGCCATTGGGTTGATTGCATTGATCTCACTGTTGACAATTTTTGAATATTTTTAATCTCTCTGCGTCGAAAACAAACACACACAAGAACCATAGAAACACAGAACATCTGAAGAAAACAAAATGGTTCATGCTGGAAACGGACATCGAACCCAAAACCTGATCAAGAAAAGTATTGTAAAGGGACGGAAGTCCAATCCTAATGAAGGGCCCCCAAAAAACATTCCCCAGGTGCTCCTGACACCGATCCTCAGAAAGAACTGGATATCTGACCTCAATAACTCGCCACACCCTCGCTGCATTCTGCAAGATTTTTACACTTTCCCCCAAATCCAATCTCCCACATCGATGAGTAGATGTGTTTAATCACAGAGTTTATGTACTAAAGCAGACAGCCACCAGGGGGCATAAAGTCTGATGTCAAAAACCACCAAATCACGTTGCTATGATCATTCTCTTCATACTAAAAATGTATCACCTTGTGACCACAACCCGAACTCACATGCCCCACGCTGCTGGCTCCATCCTCTGTACTGTTCATTTCTCTGTGTTTTGCATCTTCCTTAAGAGCACCTCTGCTTCTCCTGGTGTTCTGAGCACGTGTGTTTTACCTTCAAAAGTCACCAGAAGAGTCGCGGGGAAAGAGAATCCATGTCTCAGTTTTCTCTTCCTGAGCTCCTCACAGATGTGGTGGAACCTTTGCCGTTGTTGGTGAACCTCGTATGGAATATCTGGAGCAAAGAAGACACGCTGGCCTTTGTACTGGAGGTCTCCTTTAACCCTTGCAGCCTTCAACACACATTCCTTCCATGATCGTTAAGAAAACACCATAATCAGACCTTGTGGTTCATCAGAAGCTCGTCTTGGTTTGCCCAGGTGATGTGCTCTGCCTATTGTGATGGGAGGGGCTTAAACTCTGGGGCCTGAAATGATCTCCGGTATTATCTTCTCAAGAAAACTTACTGTGTCGTCTTCTTCTCCCTCTGAGACCCCCACTAGTTTTAGGTTGGGTCTACGTGACCTGGACTCCGAATCCAGGATCTTATTTTTCATATTATTATTCTCCGACCCTGACCTGCTGCACCTCCATCTCCGCCCTTATTGTCTGAAATACGCTGCCCAGCTTCATCCGTGCGTGCTCTTATTCCCCCTGCTTTCAGCTCAGCGGCTGCGGCGGATACGGCCGGACCTATGGCAGCTATCATTTCGGCTCCAAGACACACCAAATCACGCTGCATTTCACGTCTTATTTCGGACATCATGAACAATAACTGATGATTTGTCATGTTCTCTCCCCCTACCGATGTATAAAAGCTGTGAGAATCTTTTATCTGGGTCAACGGGACCCCGTTTCTCCTGCGGGGAGGGATTGCGGGCCCCCGTGTCAAGCTTGCTAGTCTTGTTAGCCTCGTTAGCTTGTTTTCCAATGGGGCTGTGGACCGTCAGCTTTGTTTGTTTTGGTCCCGACTCGTGTCTTCCTTGTTTACTCATCTCTTGTTCTTCCTCTCTGGGATTAGGTGGGTCAAACGATGATTTTAAAGCTAAGCGGTGCATGTGCGTCAGCTCAAAGCTCTACCATACCCGGAAGGCCCACTTCCTGTCATTTCAAACTTTTATTTTTCAAAATCCCTTCACAAACAGCAACTTAACTGAAGTAAAACCAAGATAAATATCTACCACAGGTGTGATCCCACAACCTGTCATATAGACCTTAACTTGAAATTGGACACATTTGACAGATTTTTCAACCTTTTTATTTTGGAGTTTATGTGCCTTAGTTTTATCTGGATGTTTTTTATTGTGATTTTCTTTTGTCTGCTATGTTCTCTCTGGTCTTGTTTTGTTTCTTGTTTTTGTTGTTCAGTGTTTTTTTTTTGGGGGGGGGGAATAAGATGTATGTATGAAATAAGATTTCACGTAACATAAGAGCCAGCACTGCGCGGTCCCGGGAAATTCTCACCAGGGCCGGGTCTGTGGCAGGGGACGTCCCCTCAGAAACCATGTTGGCCCTGTTAGCTTGTGATAGCATCTGTTTCCCGCCGAGGTTACAGTCCTTCAGTTTTGATTGTTTAGCTCCCAAAGTATCACCTCCCTTGTTTCTTCCGTGTTTATTCATTGCCCAAAGTGTCTTGCTTGATTTTTACAGGCAAATGTCAACAGCACAGCGTAATGCTACTACCCGGTATATATATTTGACGATATACGCAATTTTGTAATTTCAGATAAATCCAAAAGAACAATTGCTATTTTCTGTTTTTCCACACCTCTACCACACCTCTACCACACCTCTACCACACCTCTACCACACCTTCTGAAACATAAAATACAAATCACAAGGTAATACAATATATATCTTCTTTAAATAAGAAAATTCTGGTATTTCTATGACACATCCCGAGGTAAGGTACATTAAAATATGAAACTACTCTCGGAAGGCAAGGCAATTTTATTTACAGAACAGGAAAATATACAATAAAATCACAACACACAAAACAAACAAATAAGTAATTTGGCTTTAAAAGGTCAGAATGCAGATGAAATCATATGCACAGTTAAATAGAACTGTTTTCAGCTTAGATCGTTCACACTGTCTACACTGAGTAGAGGCTTGAGAAGTAGAAGTAAAAAGTGTTCTAGAATTTGTACAGTTTATAAGTATACAGTGAGGAAAATTGTAGAAAAAGATTCAGTTGTAGTTATCTGGACTTTAGAAAAAGAAAACATTTCGACTCTCATCCAAGAGTCATTTTCAATCTGTGGATGGAGTCTGAGAACTCAGGTTTTATATCCTCTCCTTTGTAAGCCCTGCCCCCAGGGCGGGATTTCCTGATAAAGGGAGTTTTCAAGTGACAAGTGAGGAAAATAAGTATTTGAACGTTTTTGCAAGTTCTCCCACTTAGAAATTATGGAGGGGTTTGAAAGTTTTCATCGTAGGTGCATTTTCACTGAGAGAGACACAGTGTAAAAATAATGCATCTGGAAATCACATTGTATGATTTTTAAATAATGTATTTGTTTGTTATTGCTGCAAATAAGTATTTGAACGCCTGAGAAAATCAATGTTAATAGTTGGTACAGAAGCCTTTGTTTACAGTTACAGAGGTCAAACGTTTTCCTGTAGTTCTGGACCAGGTTTGCCAATTGCCCCGTAGCCCTTTCCAGCCTGGTGGAGGTCTACAGTTTAGTCTCTGTTGTCTTTTGACAGCTCTTTGGTCTTGCTCATGGCAGTAGTTGGAGTCTGACTGATTGCGGGGCGAACAGGTGTCTTTATGCAGCTAATGAGCTCAAACAGGTGCTACTAATTTAGATTAATAAGTGGAGTAGAGGACTTTTTAAAGGCAGACTAACAGGTCTTTGAACGCCTGCCAATCAGAGATTTCTGGCACTGAAAGACCTATTTGCAGCAATAACATACAAATAAATTCTTTAAAAATCATACAATGTGAATTCCGTTTTTTTGTCTTTGTATTATGTCTCTCACAGTGGAAATGCACCTACGATAAAAGGGAGAACTTGCTAAATTGCAGTGTGTTCAAATACTTATGTTCCTCACTGTAAGTAAAAGTAACTCATAATGTTGTTACATGTACTTTTTCCCACAGGGGAGAGAACATACAGAAATGTGCTGAAGAGCTCCTCCACATTTTCACCTCATTTTTACCTGAGAAAAGGTAAGAGTCAATAAATGACATGAAAGTGCAGCATAAATGTGTCAGTATTCATTGTGAATGTTTCTCAGGTTCCTGTGCGACTACAATGAGCAGTTCCCAGTTGTGGATGACATCAGCCTCCTGCAGCAGGCCCTCCCTCTCATGTATCCTTCTTTATTCAAGCGATTAGCATTTCATTTTTATACATATGTTCGTGCCTGGAATGTTCCACAGTTTGACATTAACCTTCTATTGAGACAGCAGCTCACAATAAGGGTCTTTTTTGTTGTTTATTTTGTTTTTTTGGAATAAAACCTGTTATTGAACATGTACGTATTTAGATGGTTGTGGAACAAAGCGGGCAAAGCAGTAAAATTCCCATGAAGACGAGCAGGGGGCTGAAACAATACTGCCCATATATTGAGCTGCTTTATACAAGTTTGTATAGAGCTATTAAATCAATGTAGTTATTCCACAGTGGATGTAATTGAAGCACTTAAATGATCTATACAAGTTTAATGGAAGGTTCATTGACTTAAAAACCCTGAGGAGCTTCCTAAATTACAACAATCTATTTGGGTGAAAATAAGACCAAAATGCTTTCTCTGATCTACTGTAATTGTAGGACGCTTTATTCTCTGACAAGAACATTAGCATGCTTTTCAGCTTTATCTGGGATGACCGGACTCTGGGCTCAGACTCTCAAAAAGTGTCAAACTTGTGAATATTTCGGATGCTTGGAATGCATTAGGTAAGTGATCGATACATGCGGAGTTGTGAGGAGTTTAAAGTTAAAGTCCATACGAAGGTTCTGTGTTTCTAATTATACCGGCCCCCCTGCCCTGTGACCCGGCCCACCTGCCCTGTGACCCGGCCCACCTGCCCTGTGACTCATGACTGGGTTTGTCTGTGCAGGTAAACCTTTTTCAGGATCAGTTCTGTGACCTTTGGGCCTGAGGTCAAAATAGGACACCACAATGTGGATAATATTAACTCAAAATTGAGAAAATATTAGAACTCAAGGGAGTAGATCATGTACCACAGTTTGATAAATATTGTTTGGTAAATATTATACATTAAAATTTCTTTTCCATAAGTATTTCCTGATGTGTAAGACATGTTCAGTGATGAGACGAGGACGTCGTACCTGCTTCAGGGTGTGCAGAGTGCTGTGGATAGTGGAAAAATGAGGAGGCCAGAGGCCTCTGTCAGAAAGCGTGAAGACAACCTATGGACCCTCACCCAGCAGGGACAAAACGCACGACTGCAATCAGGACCGCCAGCAGCACAGAACTCTTACAGTGCTCAAAAGAAACACGTGAGTCACTTATTGTATGCTGTTAAATAGGGCTGCACAGTATCTCTGGGTGTCTCCAGAGCCTCCATAAAGAGCCTTTAATCACCCCGTAATTGTTTCCCTTCTGCATGCTTGAGTAATCTTCTGCTGTATTAAAGATGTGTGTGTATATGTGTGATGTGTATGTATATATGTGTGTGTATATGTATGTGTGTGTATATATGTGTATGTGTATATATTACACATATATATATTACACATATATATTACACACACATATATATATGTATATATGTATATATATGTATGTATATGTATATATATGTATGTATATGTATATATATGTATATATATGTATATGTATATATATGTGTATGTATATATATCAGAAATCAGAAATCAGAAAGAGTTTATTGCCATTGTCAATGAACAAAATTCACAAACATAGGAACTTGTCTCGGCCTTAAGGTGCAACATAAAACACTGAGTAATAATAAAACAACAACAAACATATTCAATCAAAAAAGGGCATGCATTAGGAAACAATTTAAAATTACTATACAATAAAAAATAAAAATAGGCATTTCTATGTACACAAGTTTACAGTTATGTTTAAAGTTATAGTGCAGAAAGTGACAGTGCAGTGAGTGGTTGAATATTGCAGTTAAAGTGACAGGTGTTTTGAAGTGTTCATGAGTCCAACAGCAGATATATTTGTATATATATATATATGTATATATATATGTATATATATATATATGTATATGTATATATGAGAGCATACATATATATATGAGAGCATGTATGTGTACATGTATGTGTACATGTGTGTACGTACATGTATGTGTACGTATATATATATATATATATATTTACGGTGTAGGTATATGTATATACGTATATGTATATATGTAAATGGGTATACGTGTGTGTGTGTGTGTGTGTGTGTATGTATATATATATATATGTATATACATACATAAACACACACATCTATATATATCTATATGTATATATAGATACATATATATAATATATTTTTTTTTTTTCACATATCTATCTAATACATCCATCTATACATGGTGTATAGTTCTCTCAGCATCTTCTTAAAGTGGAAATTACGAACATTTTCTAAGAAAATATTCTTGAATGAGCCCATTTTTGCTCATCAAAAACATACCTGGAGTTAGATTTAGCTTCATTCATGCTGGCAGCTAGGAGGAGAGAAGCTAGCATTTATCTCATGTATGTAATTCCCACTGCAGCCAGTAGATTGAGCCCAAAGGTTTTTGGGTTTTTTTTTTGTTCCAAAAGCTGAGATGCACACAAGCCCTTTGTAAGCTCCTGCCCCTCTGTCTGTGGCTGTCTGTGTGGTCAGGTGTGTCCACTGAGCACTGCAGAGCTGGACTCACTGCTCTCCGCTGTCCGGGACCTACTGCCTGATCTGGGGGAGGGCTTTCTCTTGGCCTGCCTGGAAGAGTACAACTATAACTCTGAAGTAGTCATCAACAACATCCTTGAAGAACGTCTGAGCCCCAGCCTGTGCTCGCTGGACCGCTCCATGCCGAGGTAACCGCTGCTGCTACACATTGTGGTGGTGGATAAACAGCAGAGGAAAGCCGCTGTGGTTGACGTGGCAATGCCAGGTGATGGCAACATCAGGGAAAAGGAACATGAGAAACTGGAGAAATACCAAGGGCTCGGAGATGAGCTGGAGAAGGTGAAGGCCAAAGTGGTGCCCGTGGTCCTCGGAGCACTCGGGACAGTGACCCCCAAATGGAGGAGGGACTACAACAGATTCCTGGAAAGAACATCAGACATCTCAGTCCAGAAAAGTGCTGTGCAGGAACAGAAAAGATAGTTTTTGAAGTCTTGATAGAAGTGTTTCATATGATTTTGTTGCTTGCATCACCACAGTATTGAAAGATTTATGAGCCGTGGAAATGACTGCACTTGACTCCTTTTATCAAATGAACACTGCTAATATACACTTAATGACTGAAATATTTTCTCAAAGCGACTAGACTAGCCACAGGATCTAAAAATATGTGGCTGATTTCTCTAGTTTGTGTAGTCTTTCACCATGGTAACCAACCCCAGCAGAACACAAAGTGATGTCACTGAAATCTATCAATACATATTTACCTTTTTATATAACACCTTAGGGCTAGGCGTTTTTATTTTGTCCATGTGGACTGTACAGATAGCCCAGCATTAAGATGTTCTGCTTCTTCTGGACCGTAAAGGCCGTAACCATTGTGTTTCCTCTCCCTGTTTGTAGAGTTCCTTCAGACCCACTGCCGGAGCTCCTAGACCATCGGTCAAATGTGTTTGACGATGATGAATTTGACGTTTTTCGACGAGACCAGATCGACATGTCCCGCATCTGGAAGGGCAGAAGGTAGGACTGATGCACATGGAGACTGTAGAGCAAACTTGAGCTGTACCATGATGAGCATTGATGGATACCTTTAAACTTGCCCTTATACCTTACCTTTTGGCATCTCGTGTTTTAGTACATAAAACACATTAGTAACATAATGTATGCTTACAGTAGCTACGTTACTTAAGTGTCTACACACAGGAAAGGGGAGAGCGCCCGAGAGCTACTGAACGACAAACGCCACGTGGCGGATCAGAGGGAGCGATACCAGGCCTACGAGACGGTGGTGGACGAGGTGAGCGTGGAGCCGGGAGAAGGTCCAGACTACGACGACGAGTACGACGACACTTACGACATGAGCCAGGTGGGGGCCAACGACCTGGACCAAGACAGCTTGCTCAGATGGAGGTATGGGTCTGGTAGTGCAGTTGTGAAGGTCAGACCAGATGATGAGATGTGTTCTCCTGCAGACCCTTCACCGTGCCACAGATCCTCCGTCATGGACACCACAGAGCAGAGGAGGAGGAAGAGGAGAGTGAGGAGGATGCTGCAGCAGAGGAGCGAGGCCACACTCAGGTGAATATCTCCAGTAACACTAACCGTGACATGTCTCCACTGATTGAACATGTGATCTCCATATAATGATTCATGATTAATTAGTTGCAGCCCTAGACTTTCCTTAACAAATGTCTTCCCCAAAGTGTGAACTCTGCTCCAAACAACATGCTTTTACTGACTCTGGATTGTCTGTAGACTCATGCTTTAAAAGGCCTCAAGCTGATCTTTGATGATCATCAGAAATGACTGAATCTGGGATGCTGGACAACGCAGATGAGCTGAAAGACCTGAGAGCCGAGGTGGAGACTTTGCGGGCAGAAAACATAACCATAAAGGGCAAACTTCTAGACCTTGAGTGTACTTGAGTGACTTGTGGGAGTTTCCAAGGGCGAGGAGGGGAAGGACACACAGGACTTTCTCAAGTCAATATGCCCCACCCCTTCATAACAGAGAAAGGCCACCATGTTGGCCAAAAAAGAGGAGACACAAACCCTCCAAGAGCCCTGATAATCCTCTTGATGTTCTAGCTCAGCTGATTTAGAAAACACATTTACTTCACTCCAAACCTGGGAATTTGTCAGCAGTGGGCGGAGTTTCACAGTCTCTGTGAAGAGCTAATGAGGAGACACCTTCTACATGATTTTACCTTTCCATTCACTCGGTCAGTGACATACAAAGTAGAAAAAGATTCAGTTGTAGTCATCTGGACAAATGTGGGATTGCACCGACAGTGACATACAAAGGGGAAAAAAACAGCGGAAGCAGACGTGCTCCTTAGAAATCACTGAGCACAGAGAAATTAAGAACTGCAGCAAGATGTGGCTTGTCGATCCAACATGACTAGAGCACAGTAGCAGTCTTTTAAACCTGTAATTAAAGGCGATTTGGGCAGTGCTCCTTTACAAAGCTGTTTACTGCCACTTCCACAAACACGGAGCCCAGCGGCCAATGAGACTAGAACGAAGGTCATGCTGGAAACAGCCTCTGGGTTCAAACTTTCTATTTTCATCTTTTCAGAAGCGAGAGATGGCAACAGCGAGTTACATAGTGATATTTCTGCCTAAACACCAAATGCACAAAATTTTTACACTTGCAGCCAAAGCTCATCACACATCAACAATGGCCCTCAGTGTGTAAATCAGCCCACCCACTCTTTTCCTCGGGGTCTGATGTCCTCATCTGTTTGGACACAGCTCCAAATGACACTGGTTTACCTCTGATAAATCCATGGGGAATTTGTCCAACTCCTTCCCCTCTGTCCACACTTTTAAGGTCCATTTTAGAGTCTCCTGGGTGAGTTAGCATCACAGCTAGCCTGGCGCCGAAACTCTGTTTTGTCATCACATGACTGTTTAACCAATGAAAAGTCTGGAAACACGAAGCTTCATGTGTTTGCTCTGTTCTAGCAACAGTCGCACTTCAGATGCCACAGTGGGGTGCTAGAGGAAATGTTGTTGTGTCCTTAGGCAAGACACTTCACCCACATTGCCTAGAAAAGCCCTTTTAGTGCCTTGATATTCGAAAACCTCTCTATAAATACACTGTAATAAAACTAATAATTTTACGCAGCGTGCAGTGATATAGACCCTTGCCCCCCTTGCGACCGCGGGTTATGAGCTACGGCGAAGAGCACACCTCTAATCTTGCTGCCTACGTCACCCCTCCCCCACAAACGGTACTAACTTTGTACTACTCCATTCAACATTTTCACGACTGCACAGGTTGACGCTCAGAGCGTAAACCTACCCGTTTCCTAATCCTGCTCCTCGGCCTGACTCCCCCTCCTCTCTCGCCTCCCTCATGTGAGCGTTCTTCGGCTCCGCTGTTGTCTTTTGTTGTGCTCCTTCCGAAACTCACTGAGAAAGTGGACAAAATAACAGCTGTAGACTCTGTGTGTATCAGTGCAGTGATACACATGTTGTGTATCAGTGCAGTGATACACACGTTGTGTCGCTGTGCAGTGACACACGTTGTGTATCTGTGCAGTGACACACACGTTGTGTCGCTGCAGTGACACACACGTGTGTCGCTGTGCAGTGACACACACGTTGTGTCGCTGTGCAGTGACACACACGTTGTGTTCTGTGCAGTGACACACACGTTGTGTATTGTGCAAGTGAACACACGTTGTGTCGCTGTGCAGTTGACACCTCGTTGTGTCGCTGTGCAGTGACACACGGCGTTGTGTCGCTGTGGCAGTGAACCCGGTTTGTAGCTGTGGCAGTGACACACGCAGTTGTGTAGAACTGTGGCAGTGACACACGTTGGTGTCGCTGTGCGTGACACACCGTTGTGTAGCTGTGTGCAGTGCACACGTGTGTCATGTGTGAGCTGTGCTGTGCAGTGACACACATGTTGTGAAGCTGTGCAGTGACACACGCGTTGTGTCGCTGTGCAGTGACAGCACATGTTGTCTTTCGACCGCGTGAGTCAGGTCTTCATTTCAACATGCGTCACAGTCGCTGCATGTCGCACGAGCGTGCTCCGGTGTGTGTCTTTGTATTCTGCCCGCGTCGATGCGTTCACATTCCTCATTAAATCTCATTTCTCTGTGAATAGAGGATGAACTGTAGATGAAAACTGAAGCGGTGTAATAAAACACACGCGGTTTGAAACTTAAGACTTGTTTGTTTGAAGTGTAGTATTTTAAATGATGGCGCTACCGTAAAATATGGAATGTACAGTTTGAGTTTTTAGGGATGGTTTATTCCCCCCCCCCCAGAGCCTTTGTAAAATATAGCTGTATTAATTCTATATTGTTGTGTTCAGCTCCTTGTTTTACACACAAAACATATATTATTTGTGTCAGAAAATAGGGCATCTCCATGCTGGAGATGAGTTTTAACTTTAACATTTTTTAATTTTGTTAATGGGCTGGACATTTGGGACTGCAAAAATATTTTTTTTTACTGGACACAGTGACTATACTCTCCATCGGGTGCTCAAGGGTTCATTGGAGTTTGCCCAATCATACCACATGTGCTTTGTGGATCTGGAGAAGGCTTTCGACCGTGTCCTTTGGGGTGTCTTTTGGGGGTGCCCCGGAGTCAGTACGGGGTCCGGACCCTTTGCTCAGGGCTGTCCGGTCCCGTTATGACGGGAGCAGAAGCTGTGTTTTCTTTGCCGGCAGTAAGTCAGACTGGTTCCCAGTTGCATGTTGGACTCCTCAAGGGCTGCCCTTTGTCACCGGTTCTGTTCATTGTCTTTATGGACAGGGGTAAGATAAGATGAGATCACCTTTATTTGTCCCACAATGGGGAAATTCCAGGTGTTGCAAACAGAGGGTACAGAAGCAGATTAATGCCACAGTAATATTATTATTATTATTATTATTATTATTATTATTATTATTATTATTATTATTATTATTATTATTATTATTATTATTATTATTATTATTATTATTATTATTATGGTCTTGTGGCCAAATTTGAAGTGTTTTCACTGAAAACTGTAGGAGGAATCGCAATTCAAATTGCACAGCAAATGAACTATAAAACTTATTGAATAATGTTTTTTTTTGCACCTGCTAAATTTATAATTGGATTCATTTTCAGACCAACGCCCAGCGTGACCAGTTTGTGCAGGATCCAGCAGTGCTGCGGGAGAGAGCGGAGGCCAGACGAGCGGCCCTGCAGCAGAGGAAAGGGTGAGTCACGAGGGCCTCACACACGGTGCCCGAGTCACCAGACAAGACCAGATCTGATCAAACCGTACTGGATTCTTCAGTGGTACCTTTTATTTCTTTTGGATGATGCCAATTTAAAGATGGTATGGAGGATGTTGGAGGATCATTCACGGCTGTAACTTTCACATGATTGGTCATTCAAATCTTGTACGTGCTTACATTGACTCCTGCTACCAGCCGCGCACGGGTACAAGAACGTAGAAGCCCGGCTCAAGTGGGGGCTAGATTGCCGAAGGCCTCGACATTATTCCAGCTCCGCTTGTCCATCTGTAAGCACAGACGATGGCTGAAGGTCACAAGAGGACGGGGAAAACTGTCTTTGAGGCTGAGAAGAGGGGAAGGGAGGAGTGGCAC
This sequence comes from Chaenogobius annularis, assembly GCA_015082035.1. Classification (NCBI taxonomy): domain Eukaryota; kingdom Metazoa; phylum Chordata; class Actinopteri; order Gobiiformes; family Gobiidae; genus Chaenogobius; species Chaenogobius annularis. The sequence goes on from BJKM01000645.1 coordinate 125,617, forward strand.
AAGACAAGGGTTTTCCCTGGGGATTCGTTTGTGCGATGGCGTGCCCAGAAATGACTCTGATGCTTCAAAAACTTCAGCTTACATAATATGTACTGTATGTGTCCGGGTTAGTGTAGTTTACTTACTGAGGACGAGTCCGGCATGGGTTTGCATGGGTTTGCATTTGCATGGGTTTGCATGGGTTTGCATGGGTTTGCATGGGTTTGCATGGGTTTGCATGGTTTGCAAATGGGTCAAATCTTATCCGAGAAGAGACGTGTGAAGCGGCTGTAAATGCACATGTATCTAAGCTGTGAGGGAGGGGGAGTAAGGGTCTCTCTCTCACTCTCACTCACTCTATCGCTCTCTCGCACTCTGACTCTCTGACTCTCTCGATTCTCTCGATTTAAGTATAGTATATATGCAAAAATAAACAATAAAATAATAATGCAAAATTACACGCTCTTATTTACAGATATGGACGGAAAATATTGGACAGGGATGATTGACATTTCACAGTATTGCACAGGAGTATGACAGTATTGCACAGGAGTATGGACAGTATTGCGCAGGAGTATTGACAGTATTGCGCAGGAGTATTGACGGTATTGCGCAGGAGTATTGACGGTATTGCGCAGGAGTATTGACGGTATAGGAGTATTGACGTATTGCAGGAGTATTGACGGTATTGCGCAGGTATTGACGGTATTGCGCAGGAGTTTGACGGTATTGCGCAGGAGTATTGACGGGATTGCGGGCATCAAGGAGTTTGATAGAACGGAGTATAGCTGTTATGAGCGCAGGGAGTACTTCCGCACACTCTAGTGGGCGCGATTCGGAGTATTCGCAAGGAGTAATTGACGGGCGCAGGAGTATTGACGGTTGCGCAGGGAGTAAGGGACGGTATTGCGCAGGAGTATGGAACGGTATTCGCAGGAGTATGGACGGTATTGCGGAGGAGTATAACAGTATTGCACAGGATTATGAAAGCTGAATGACACGTTCAGGACTCACAGTGTTTGTTGTAAAGTCTGACAGCAGCAGAAGGAAAGACCTGTGAAACCTCTCCTTCACACAGAGAGGGTGGATCAGTCTGTCACTGAAGCTGCTCTCCAGAGCGGACAGTGTGTCCTCCAGGGGGCGACACTCATGGTCCAGCATAGACGTGAGTTGAGCCAGGACCCTTCTGTCCCCCACCTCCTGCACCGAGTCCAGAGCACAGCCCAGGACGGAGCTGGACTTCTTGATGACTTTTACAAACTGTCTGATGTTTAAAGTGGTCCATGGCCTGTCCTCTCTGCTCAGACAGAAGTCCTTCTTGTTGACTTCTCTGAGCTCACGCTGATGAGAAAGCTGATATGAAACAAAACCTGTCCTCAGTCATGCTTTAAGTGTGGTGAGACCAGAGCTCAGACTTTTGTGTTTTTCAGGTACAGACCAGAGCGTCCGAGCCATGTGGTGGGTCAGCCCAAAGGACAGGGCCAGAGCCTGGACACTGTGCTGGAGCGCCGCAAGAAAGAGTCCAACAAGAGCCGAGGAGGCAATCACAATCGCCGTGCGCTGGCAGACCGCAAGAAGAACAAGGGGATGATCCCGATGTGAGCCCCATGTGATTCTGGTCTGGCCTTGGAGACTTGAAAGTTTCCACTAGCCCTGGTCCCCCAGACTGGTTCTCTGCGGAGCATCTTAGTTATTTCCATGGCGAGGGCCCGGCCTACAGGAGTCTGCTACGACACACCAAACATAACTCATGTTTTCTTAATAAATCAAATCTAAATCGTACCGGAATTCTTCTTCTTCTTCATGAGTTCAGCAATTGACCAAAAAGCCAATTAATAATTCCATGTTTGTAGCACTTTGTGACGTGGCTAAAGCTAGAGTAAACAAGAAACTACTACTTGTTTCTCCTAATCTTATTATGATTTAACTTTTCTACAAAGTTGGCGTGTCTGAGGTGTGGCAGTAGTTGGCAGTAGTATATTCTTCATTCATTTACTGAACTTCTTCAGTAAATATATTATATTTCCTCCAGTCCAGGTCCATAATGTCTGTATAGATTCTATACAGACATTATGGACCTTCTATACTATAGAACACATGTGTCAAACTCAAGGCCCGCGGGCCAGACGTTTTCATCTGGCCCGCCGAACATTTCTAGTTTATAATTATTCATTTCCAATAGATGTATCGCGTTTTTATCTCTAGGACTACAATTCCCACAATCCTTTGCAGCCGCGGCCCCTCCCCCGCGCTGTGTGCTGCCAGCTCAAGTGCCCAGGGAAGGCGACCAGCGACACTCATCGCAATTAAAATCGAACACACCGGCAGCGATGACCTGTAGCGCTCTGCCCCAGGGCAGATCGTGGGAAACACGAATAAAGAAAAGAGGCAGTTTTGTGGACGTTAGAGCTGTGCTAAAAGCGGCGCTAATGTGAAGCTAACAACAAGAAAACAAACTTCTTTGCTGACAACTCTGTGAGGAAAACATCCAAACCAGTGCAAAACCTGGACAGATCATGAGCCACAGGGTAAAAACACAGATCAGAGTGTAATAAAGTCTGAAACATGACAGAGTGAAGCTGCTTTTGAGCTCTCATTTGATTCACCACATGAATCATTTGTCACTAAAATAAGCTTAAACTGTAAAAATAGTGAGCTCATTATTGAGTTTGTGCAGCAACATTAACATGTCTGTGATACAAACATTTCATATCAGAATCATACCACAAGTCCATGTTCCTGCTCCTGCTGCTGCTGCATGAATATGTGCCACAGTATCCACATACAACTATTACTAGGCTATAGTACACATTTGTTATATTTTTTATTGTTTTATTTTTTACATTATGTTCGGCCCGCGACCCAGCCTGAGCGTCGAAAAGCGGCCCCTGGCCCAAAATGAGTTTGACACCCCTGCTATATAAGGTGATATCGCCCCCTGGTGGAGCTTGCACATTCAATACATAAAAACCTTACCATTAATTGTTCCTTTAATCACTACATATCTGCCTCCTTTGTCTTTACATTCAAAACTCTGTTCAAAAACTATTCGATTTGAAATCAATATTGCAACTCCCGTCTTGCGTTTTCCTCTGTATGATGAATAAAAGGATTTTTTTCGAATTTTGTTCGTTTTTGATGTTCAGTGTCATTCAAATGTCCATCGCGAGGGCAGCAGTCTAAGCAGGGACTCCCAGCCCTCCCCTCTCCCCAGACACTTCCTCTAACTCCTCAGGGGGGATCCTGAGGCGTTCCCGGGCCAGCCGAGAGACACAGTCCCTCCAGGAAAGCCTCAGAGCCAAGTAAAATGCAGATCAAGCAGCCCTCGTTCATTGCTGAGCAGTCGGATTTGTCCAGCGACGACATGAGCTATCACCCTATGCTGGACACTCAGGACCCCACTCTGGTTGAAGCACGCACACGAGTTTGGCTGATAAGATCGCCTTAGTATCAACTTTAACTCCAACACATAACTACCATACTTTTCGGGCTCTGAACCCTGCAGCACAAACAACAGTGCGTCTAATTTATAGATTTTTACAGGCTAACTACCACCGGGGGGCACTCTAATAGAAAGCGCAAGCATTTGACACACTGTAGAAGTCAGTGGACCATGGATACACTGTGTTCTTTTCTATGTTAAGCTTCAAACGCTGTGTTTTATTACAATCCGACTCATATTCACAGAGAAATTAGTCTAATGAGGAAGTGAATCACTACCGTGTACTATATGTGTAAATATCTCATGTTACAACGTGGGCACCTGCATCTTATTGACGAGTGCGCCCCGTATATGTTCAATTTCTTTTTTCTTTGTAAATTTTGTTGGAGTGGCTTTTATTCAGGAGCACTCTTTAGCCCGAAAAGTACAGTAGATAAAGAACAAAGTATAAGGAGAAATGCTTCATGGACCTCCAGGCAGATATGAAAAGTTGTCATGAAAGAGTGGTCTTTGGTAAACGGGACGTCAATGTATAAAAAAAATAATAAAAACCAAGGCACTCTCCTATAATTAACACGCCTTTATTAATTATGGCCTCATCAGGGGGTTTCCTATATAATTATAAGAGAGTGCCTTTTTTTTTTTTTTTTTTTACATTTTAATAATACATAACTAGATAGAGCTAGCACAGTCGTATCTAGTTTCTCCACCCGTTAAATACGAATATGAAATTGAATCACTATCGGTTTAATTGTTGGGTCAATAATAAGCCATAGTTGGTAAACGTCTTTATTTCCAGACAAGGGGTCAATGTCACAGTAATGTTGTCACAAACTTTCAGATTAACCAACTGTTTATTTTTTTAAAATTATTTGATAACATTTGATTTGAGAATTGGTAATTGCTTCAAATTGGCTGGTGCCCCACATAACTACTGAACTATACTAAATACCCACACTCTCATGCCACGTGGCATGTTTCAAATCTTGATTCAGTTCTTCAGTCATTATCAACTTTGAAAGTCACTCTCATTTGTTAGTGGGAGGACACGAATCACACGACAGCATTTGGACTAGTACACATAATGCAATGACGGAGGATCTGAAGATAGTTCAGAGTAGTTCTACTTTAGTAAAATTAATCATGTGTAACTAATGGTACTCTTACTAGAGTAAAATATTTGGCTACTTTACCCACCTCTGAGTATAATTTGACATTTGTAACATATTAAAAAAAACAAGAGTCTTTGTTTTAAACATGACTGGGATCCCTGACAATCAGCGCTTTATAAAATGATTTCTTGCTGTGGTCCTGCTCAGTCCACACCAAAAACAGACTGAAGACACTTGCTGGACACTAAACACGAACATGTCGGAGGCTTCAACCTGGAAGAACATGTCCGAAAGAAATCCGAAACAAGTCCGGAACACGTGCTGAACACGCCCAGAACACGGCCTGGCCCCCAGCAGGGCCTCTTCGCCTGGGGCCAGTCCGACGTCAACTGTCTTTGCAAGCAGTACCTGGAAGGAGATGTTTACATTTTATTATGTTGAGGTTAACATGTGATTTCATTTTTATTTTTTTTACCAAGTTTACAGAAATGGAGATGACACTTTTTGTAATTTAATTAATGAATACAACCCTATATAGACCCTAAAAATGCTCGTCAAGTAAACCATTATACATTTCCCATTAATAACTGACATCAGATCTTTGAGCTTAATAAAAAAATATAATTTATGATAAAGCATATTATATATTTGTAGATAAAATGAAAAACTATGATGGGCTCATCATTTCTGGAAGAAAACCCTAAACGTTAGGATTTTACCTTCATAAAAATGAAGTGTCTGTTTTAATTTGCCAATAAATAAACAAATGCCGTAAAATACAATACAATGGGTGCGCTCACACTTATTGTTATTTGGTCCAAAGTTCAACTCATTGCAGTCCTGACGTAGACTTGGTTTGGTCCTGTTCTAGTCTTCGTTTAGTCCTGATCTAATCCAGATTTACTTTCCAGATTTAGGCCCAATTTTGATGAAACACACCCCAAATGTGTTTAAGCAGCTCTGACCTCACTAATATTTTGTGATATTCTGAGGTTAATGTTCCACTGAAACTTGTGCTACAGAATTTAGAATGTTTTTGTTCACAACGTTTTACAAGGTCTAGTGAGCAGCAAAAGAAGTGTTTGTGTCTTGTGTCTGACCGAGGATGCAGCGCTTGCAGAGGGGGCAGGTGTGGCGCAGCACCAGCCAGGGGTCCACACAGTCCCGGTGATACTCGTGTCCACAGGGCAGCACCCGCAAGCACTGCAGGAGCACAGCAAGTCCCTCACATACTACATACTGTTCACCATACTGTCACTGTCACATACTGTCACATACTGTCACATGCTGTCACATGCACACATGTCACATGATACTGTCACATGCAGTCACATGCTGTCACATGCAGTCTGTCACATGTCACTGTCACATACTGTCACATACTGTCACATACTGTCACATGATACTGTCACTGTCACATACTGTCACATGCTGTCACATACTGTCAGATACTGTCATGCACACATGTCACATACTGTCACATACTGTCACATACTGTCACATACTGTCACTGTCACATGCAGTCACATGCTGTCACATACTGTCACATACTGTCACATACTGTCACATACTGTCACATGCAGTCACATGCTGTCACATGCTGTCACATGTCACATACTGTCAGATACTGTCAGATACTGTCACATGCACATGCTGTCACATGCTGTCACATGCTGTCACATGCTGTCACATACTGTCACATGCTGTCACATGCTGTCACATGCTGTCACATGCTGTCACATGCTGTCACATGCTGTCACATACTGTCACATGCTGTCACATGCTGTCACATACTGTCACATGCTGTCACATGCAGTCACATACTGTCACATACTGTCACATGCAGTCACATGCTGTCACATGCTGTCACATACTGTCACATGCAGTCACATGCAGTCACATGCTGTCACATACTGTCACATGCTGTCACATACTGTCACATGCTGTCACATGCTGCCATGTTTGTTCATTGTAAACTGCAATATTCATCTAAGCCCCGCCTCTTCATAGTGACATTTCACTGCAACAAGCAGCACACATTTGCATATTTTTATTTTTGTACAGTGTCAAGGCAAGACAAGTTTATTTGTAGAGCTCAATTCATACACAAAGCAATTCAAAGTGCTTCACACGACAGGAAAAAAGGTTTTAAAATACAGACTTCTCTGAACAGTTTAAGACATAATAGAGAAGAGTGCCTTTCAGTCTATGCACAGCTAAACAAAACTGTTTTTAGTCTAGATTTGAACATTGTCAGAGTAGAACTTGTCTCACATCTTCAGGAAGACTGTTCCAGATTCCAGTGAGCAGGCCGTTACAGTAGTCTAATCTACTGGAGACAAACGCATGGATAAGTCTCTCCAAGTCTGGTTTAGACACTATACTTTAAAATTTGGCAATGTTTTTTAGATGGTAAAAAGCTGCGGATATTATTCATTTGCTCCTCAGCTGCCTGGAGAAAGGGTCTCTACTCCTGAGTGGGTCTAGCTCCACCTTCTATCTGCAAATTGAGGCGCGTCCGCCTGTCCGTCCGAGGGAGTCGGATCTCTCCTTCACTGTGGAACTCCTACAGGTTTCTACTTTTTCCCAAAGAGGTTTGGTAGTTTTTCCTGGCCGAGAAGGAGGGTCTAAGGACAGGGGAGCTTTGGACATCTGTCTAAGGACACAGGACGCTGGGACATTTCCAAGTCCTTATGAACACAGTTTTTTCTGTTTTTTCCACTGTCGCCCCTCAAGGCAACGACTGTTGTGATTTTGGGCGTTACAAAAATAAATTGAATTGAATTTGACGTGGCTGTTAAAATTCAAATCTGAGTCCATTATTACCCCCAGATTTCTAACTTGATTTGTAGGTTTTAGAGCGAGACTCTGGAGGTGACTGCTAACACTTTCTCTTTGTTTCTGTGGGCCAAAGACGATGATTTCAGTCTTGTCTGAGTTCAGCTGGAGAAAGTTGTTCTGCATCCACACACTGATCTGTTGGATGCAGTGACAGAGTGAATCCACTGGTCCATATTCACCTGCCGTCAGTGAAACATAGATCTGAGTGTCGTCAAGAATCTAGTGCTAACCCAGAATTAATTATCGCTTAGGCTTCGCACCTAGTTTATTCCAAGATACAGCCTGGTCTTTAGACAGTTTTGGGAACGACACAAAGTCAGTCCGGTTTAAGTTGAAAGTAGCCGTTTTTTTTGTAAATGTGGACTTCTTACCACTGGATGACACTGGACTTGTATAGTCTTTTTCAGATTCCAAAGCAAATATCCGTGCTTGTAGCTCATGAATTTCTTGTTGATATTTCCAACAGCGTTCACAAGACTTTGTTTTCCTTGTCCCGGACATGTTGCTGGCTCGTCAGATATTGTTAATTAAAACTGTAAAAATGTTCCTTGTCCTTGGTTTACTTAAAGAAGTCATAACTAAACATTTATGGGTGACAAAAATTGATCAAAAATTAAAATAAATAAGCAAAGCAGCTATATAGCAAGCAGGAAAGTCTCTGCACTCTTCAGAAGCAGGTCTACGTAACATTTAAGAACAGTGACAGCCTACCACTTGGTTCTGGAAGTAAATAGGAATAGGACTAATGTGCTGTTTTTAAGGTGCTCTATAAATAAAGTTGGATTTAATTGGATTTAATTATAGAACAAAATATGAAAACATATACTGCCAAAGAAAAAGAAAAATAAATAACATTCCAATGAAAAAACAAGGACTAAGGAAAAACCCAATACTTTAAAATTGGCATTATCAAATGTAATACTTTGTTAACGCTTGTTCAAATGTAGCAGCAGATAAGACAATCCATGGAAGTGTTTTTTTTTCCCAGCGCTCCCAAAGGAACGGCAGAGTGGGGCTGCTGTGCTTTTTGACCGACCCCGACACCCGACACCCGACACCCGACACCCGCTCTGATCCCATGCATTGGTGCATCTCTAGTTGTAAAGTGGTATGTGGCTGTTGGGCACTACCTGGTTGTTGTTGAAGGGCTCCAGACACACAGCACAGGGGCCCGCCTCCGCCACCTCGCACCAGGGCGGCTGATGGTAGGTTCTGGTCTGCAGGGACGACACCCTCCTCAGAACGTCTTGTTTAGTGAACAGCTTTACACACGGAGAGATTAATTTAGCACACACACATTTCATTTCAATAAACTAATTATAGTTCTAGATTATTGAGCATGTTTTAAACTGAACACAAGTGAATACAACCGATGCTGAGAGTCAGGAGAGTCAGGAGGGTCAGGAGGGTCAGGTGAGTCAGGTGTCAGGAGGGTCAGGAGGGTCAGGAGGGTCAGGTGAGTCAGGAGGGTCAGGAGGGCCAGGAGAGTCAGGAGGGTCAGGAGGGTCAGGAGGGTCAGGAGGGCAGGAGAGTCAGGAGAGTCAGGAGAGTCAGGAGGTCAGGAGAGTCAGGAGAGTCAGGGGGTCAGGAGGGTCAGGAGGGGTCAGGAGGGTCAGGAGGAGGGCCAGGAGAGTCAGGAGGGCCAGGAGAGTCAGGAGGGTCAGGAGGGTCAGGAGGGTCAGGAGAGTCAGGAGAGTCAGGAGGGTCAGGAGGGTCAGGAGAGTCAGGAGAGTCAGGAGGGTCAGGAGAGTCAGGAGGGCAGGAGAGTCAGGAGAGTCAGGAGGGTCAGGAGAGTCAGGAGGGTCAGGAGGGTCTGAGGAGGGAGGGCCAGGAGGGGCCAGGAGGGTCCGAAGGGCCAGGAGGAGGCCAGGAGGGTCAGGAGAGTCAGGAGGAGGGCCAGGAGGGCCAGGAGGGCCAGGAGGGTCAGGAGGGTCGAAGGGCCAGGAGGAGGGCCAGGAGGGTCAGGAGAGTCAGGAGAGTCAGGAGGGTCAGGAGGGTCAGGAGAGTCAGGAGGGTCAGGAGAATCAGGAGAGTCAGGAGGTCAGGAGGGTCAGGAGAGTCAGGAGGGTCAGGAGAATCAGGAGAGTCAGGAGGGCAGGAGGGCAGGAGGGTCAGGAGGGTCAGGAGGGCCAGGAGGAAGGGCCAGGAGAGTCAGGAGGGTCAGGAGAGTCAGGAGAGTCAGGAGGGTCAGGAGGGTCAGGAGAGTCAGGGAGGGTCAGGAGGGGGCCAGGAGAGTCAGGAGAGTCAGGAGGGTCAGGAGAGTCAGGAGGGTCAGGAGGGTCTGAAGGGCCAGGAGGGCCAGGAGGGTCCGAAGGGCCAGGAGGAGGGCCAGGAGGGTCAGGAGAGTCAGGAGGAGGGCAGGAGGGGGCCAGGAGGGCCAGGAGGGTCAGGAGGGTCCGAAGGGCCAGGAGGAGGGCCAGGAGGGTCAGGAGAGTCAGGAGAGTCAGGAGGGTCAGGAGGGTCAGGAGAGTCAGGAGAGGTCAGGAGAATCAGGAGAGTCAGGAGGGTCAGGAGAGGTCAGGAGAGTCAGGAGGGTCAGGAGAATCAGGAGAGTCAGGAGGGCCAGGAGGGCCAGGAGGGTCAGGAGGGTCAGGAGGGCAGGAGAGGCCAGGAGAGTCAGGAGGGCCAGGAGAGTCAGGAGAGTCAGGAGGGTCAGGAGGGTCAGGAGGGTCAGGAGAGTCAGGAGGGTCGGAGGCCAGGAGAGTCGGAGGGGGCAGGAGGGTCAGGAGGGTCAGGAGGGTCAGGAGGAGGGCCAGGAGAGTCAGGAGGAGAGGCAGGAGAGTCAGGAGAGTCAGGAGGGCCAGGAGAGTCAGGAGAGTCAGGAGGAGTCAGGAGGGTAGGGATCAGGAGGGCAGGAGAGTCAGGAGAGTCAGGAGAGTCAGGAGGGCAGGAGAGTCATGAGGGTCAGGAGAGTCAGGAGGGTCAGGAGGGTCAGGAGGGCCAGGAGGGCCAGGAGAGTCAGGAGGTCAGGAGGGTCAGGAGGAGTCAGGTGGAGTCAGGTGAGTCAGGAGAGTCCAGGAGGGCCAGGAGGCCAGGAGAGTCAGGAGAGTCAGGAGAGTCAGGAGGTCAGGAGGGTCAGGAGGGTCAGGAGAGTCAGGTGAGTCAGGAGGGCAGGAGAGTCAGGAGGGTCAGGAGGGTCAGGAGTCAGGAGGGTCAGGAGGGCAGGAGGGTCAGGAGGGCAGGAGAGTCAGGAGGGTCAGGAGGGTAGGGGGTCAGGAGGGTCAGGAGGAGGGCAGGAGAGTCAGGAGAGGGCAGGGAGAGGGTCAGGAGAGTCAGGAGGGTCAGGAGGTCAGGAGTCAGGAAGGAGGAGGGCAGGAGGAGGAGGGCCAGGAGGGTCAGGAGGAGTCAGGAGAGTCAGGAGGGGTCAGGAGGTCAGGAGAGTCAGGAGAGTCAGAGGGCAGGGAGTCAGGAGGGGGGTCAGGAGGGTCAGGAGGGTCAGGAGGGGCAGGTCAGGAGGGCCAGGAGAGTCAGGAGGAGTCAGGAGGGTCAGGAGGTCAGGAGGCGGAGAGTCAGGAGGTCAGGAGGGTCAGAGGAGGAGCAGGAGTCAGGAGGGCCAGGAGAGTCAGGAGGGTCAGGAGGGTCAGGAGGGCCAGGAGGGGTCAGGAGTCAGGAGGGTCAGGAGGGTCAGGAGGGCCAGGAGAGTCAGGAGGGTCAGGAGGGTCAGGGGGGTCAGGAGGGTCAGGAGGAGGGCAGGAGAGTCAGGAGGTCAGGAGAATCAGGAGAGTCAGGAGGGTCAGGAGGGTCAGGGGTCAGGAGGGCCAGGAGGAGGGCCAGGAGAGTCAGGAGGGCAGGAGGGCCAGGAGAGTCAGGAGAGTAGGAGGGTCAGGAGGGTCAGGAGAGTCAGGAGGGTCAGGAGGGCCAGGAGAGTCAGGAGGTCAGGAGGGTCAGGGGGGTCAGGAGGGTCAGGAGGAGGGCAGGAGAGTCAGGAGGGCCAGGAGAGTCAGGAGAGTCAGGAGGGTCAGGAGGGTCAGGAGGAGGCCAGGAGAGTCAGGAGGTCAGGAGAGTCAGGAGAGTCAGGAGAGTCAGAGGGTCAGGAGGGAGGAGGGCAGGAGAGTAGGAGAGTCAGGAGAGTCAGGAGGGTCAGGAGGGTCTGAGGGCCAGGTGGGCAGGAGGGTCCGAAGGGTCAGGAGGAGGGCCAGGAGGGTCAGGAGAGTCAGGAGGAGGGCCAGGAGGAGGGCCAGGAGGGCCAGGAGGGCAGGAGGGCCAGGAGGGTCAGGAGGGTCCGAAGGGCCAGGAGGAGGGCAGGAGGGTCAGGAGAGTCAGGAGGGTCAGGAGGTCAGGAGAGTCAGGAGGGTCAGGAGAATCAGGAGAGTCAGGAGAGCCAGGAGGGCCAGGAGGGTCAGGAGGGTCAGGAGGGCGGAGGGAGGGCCAGGAGAGTCAGGAGGCAGAGAGAGTCAGGAGGAGGAGGGCCAGGAGAGTCAGGAGGGTAGGAGGGCAGGAGAGTCAGGAGGGTCAGGAGGCCAGGAGAGTCAGGAGAGGGTCAGGAGGTCAGGAGGGTCAGGAGGGTCAGGAGGGGGCCAGGAGAGTCAGGAGGGTCAGGAGGGTCAGGAGATCAGGAGGGCCAGGAGAGTCAGGAGGGCCAGGAGAGTCAGGAGGGCAGGAGAGTCAGGAGAGTCAGGAGGCCAGGAGGCCAGGAGGACCAGGAGACCAGGAGGGCCAGGAGAGTCAGGAGAGTCAGGAGAGTCAGGAGAGTCAGGAGGGTCAGGAGGGTCTGAAGGGCCAGGAGGGCCAGGAGGGCAAGGAGGCCGAAGGGCAGGAGAGGGCCAGGAGGGTCAGGAGAGAGGAGGAGGGCCAGGAGGAGGGCAGGAGGAGGCAGGAGGGTCAGGAGGCCAGGAGGAGGAGGAGGGCCAGGAGGAGGCCAGGAGGGCCAGAGGGCCAAGATGAGTTGTCGACAAGGGCCAGGAGAGCGCCTAGGAGCGGTCAGCGAGCAGCGTTCAGGAGGGCCAGGAGATCATGGAAGGCCAGAGATAGTCAGGAGTGTCAGAGGTTGGAAGCTCAGGAGGAAGGCGGCAGCAGAGTCAGGAGGTCCGAAGGCCAGGGAGGGTCCAGGAGGGTCAGGTAGCGGTCAGGAGGCAGGTCAGGCAGGGTCATGGGAGAGAATTGAAAATGTAAATACATTATTGTTCTTACAAATTAAGAATACATGAACCAAATGTATTCAATTCACAAAACAGTTTAAGACAGTTTAAGCAGAGTAAGAGTGCCAGACTCTAGGCACCAGCCCAGAGAGGCCGGGTCCTTTTAGACGACTGCACGGACCGGGTTTATTCCTGATTCAGCACCAGCAGCGAGGCCGAAGCATCGTTTTAGTCCTGACTCGCACCCAGACCAGTGACCCGCGCCAGGATCCATTTTTAAGTGACTCTGGCAGGAGGCCGGACCGTGTTTATTCCTGACTCTGGGCACCAGCAGGAGGCCGGTCCATGTTTAGTCCTGACCCTGGCATCAGCAGGAGGCCGGCCCATGTGTTTGGGTAGAGGTACTTTTAAGGTAACTAAGGTAACTCGCTACGATTACCTCATGTACTACCCTGAAAAAGAAAAGTTTGACGTGCCGCTTACTGTTGCTGAAAATGTAACGTTAGAAAAATGTAACGTGTTAATGCCGGAAGAGTACTCCGATAATTCACATTATTGTATACGCGCGATCGCACAAATCCGCCATGACGTGACGTCCCTAGGCAGCAGCAGAAAACACTGCAAACGGAGCAGCGCCCCCCAGTGGAGCCTAATAAAACAGTCAAATCATCAGATTTTGAGGTCACTCTCTTGTGGATGCAAAACAGACATCGGGGGCTTCGGCAGTCAAAGTTTAAACAGTCACTTTTCCAGTGTCAGTGGCAATAAGAGAAAAAAGCCCAACCTGCCTCACATCAGCCTCTCAGTATCGACACTGTACAGTCAACAAGAACCCTAAAACGGAACTACTTCAAACAGCGTGAGACAGATGGAAAAATCAGACCAGGCCTCACACCAAACCATATTCGAGTCCGAGTCCGAGGTCCGAGTCTGACTGTTTAAGAAACTGAACGTGTACACTCACAGTTACACGGTCACGGCGTCCTCACAGTCATTACGGTCACGGCATCCTCACATTCCAGCACTTCCTCACGTCAGTTCCAGTTCACGGCACGCATTCACACGGTTTCAGTCCAGTCACAGTTCCATGCTCTCACAGTCCTCACAGTTTCAAGTGTCACACGTCCCTCAGTTCCAGGGTCACCACGTCCTCACAGTTCCACCCAAGGCCTCACCAGTTGGACTTCACTCACCAGTTCGCATGTTCTGCACCGCGTCATTCAGGCTCACCGTCTCCAGTATCCAGGGTCACACGTCCCTCACAGTTCCACGGTCACACTCTCACAGTTCAGTGCTCACACGTCACTCACAGTTCCACGCGGTCACACGTCCTCACAGTTCCAGGGTCACCACTCCTCACAGTTCCACGGTTCACACACGTCATCCTCACAAGTTCCAACGATCAACGTCCTCACAGTCCAAAAGGTCACCGTCTCATCATTCCCGGTCACGCCCGTCCTCACAGTTCCACGGTCACACGTCCTCACAGTTCCACCTTCCACGTCCTCACAGTTCCAGAGTCATCTGTCCTCACACGTTCACATTGCTCTCACGTCCTCACCAGTTTCCACGGTCACACGTCCTCACAGTTCCATGCTCTCAACGTCCTCACCAGCTTCCACTGGTCTCACGTCCTCACAGATCCCACACGTGTCAGTTCCACGGTCCTCACACGTCCTTCCAGGTCACACGTCTCCAACAATACTCCATACTCTCACGTCCTCACAGTTCCACGGTCTCACAGTCCTCACAGTTCCACGGTCACACGTCCTCCACACAGTTTCCACAGGTCTCACACGTCCTCAACAGTTCCACTCGGTCACGCATCCTCACAGTTCCAGGGTCACACCTTCCTCACGAGTTCAGTCACCGTCACTCACAGTTCCTCAGCACGTTCACAGCTGTCCGGTCACACAAGTTCCACGGTTCACGCACAGTTCCAGGGTCACCAGGTCCTCACAGTTCCTACGCTCACAGCGTTCCTCACAGTTCACGGTCACGCATCCTCACAGTCCAGTCTCACGTACACGTCTCACTTTCACAGTCACAGTCCAGGTCACACAGTTCCTCATCAAGTTCCAGGTCACACGTCACAGTCTCTCCACGTCCCCTCACAGTTCTCAGACGTCACACTCCTCACAGTTCCAGGGTCACACGTTCCTCACAGTTCCACAAGTCACTCACAGTTCCAGGGGTCACACGTCCTCACAGTTCCACGGTCACACGTCCTCACAGTTCCAGGTCTCCTCACAGTCACGGTCACGTCCTCACAGTTCCACGGTCTTCCTCACAGTTCCACGTCCTCACAGTTCCATGCTCTCACGTCCTCACAGTTCCACGGTCACACGTCCTCACATTTCCAGAGGTCACAACGCTCCATCACAGTTCCACGGTCAACACGTCCTCACATTCCACGGTCACCGTCCTCACAGTTCCACGTACACGTTCCTCACATTCCAGCTCTACTCCTCACAGTTCCACGGTCACACTACCTACACAGTTCCATGCTCTTCACGTCCTCACAGTTCCAGGGTCTCACGTCCTCACAGTTCCCACCCGGTCACACGTTCCTCACAGTTCCAAGAGTCACCACCCTCACATGTTCCATACTCTCACGTCCTCCACAGTTCCACGGTCTCACGTCCTCACAGTTTCCTACCTGGTCACACGTCCTCACACAGTCCACGGTCACACGTCCTCACAGTTTTCCAACAAGTCCACACGTACATCACAGTTCCACGGTCACACGTCCTCACGTTCCACGGTCACACGTCCTCACAGTTCCAGGGTCAGACACGTCCTCACAGTTCACCACGCTCACTACTCCCTCACAGTTCCAGCTCGCGTCACAGTCACTCACAGGTTCCACGGTCTCCACAATTGTTGCCCTACAGTTCCACGGTCTCACGTCCTCACAGTTCCACGGTCACACGTCCTCACAGTTCCACGGTCACACGTCCTCACAGTTCCACGGTCTCACGTCCTCACAGTTCCACGGTCACACGTCCTCACAGTTCCAGGGTCACACCTCCTCACAGTTCCATGGTCACGCGTCCTCACAGTTCCACGGTCTCACGTCCTCACAGTTCCAGGGTCACATGTCCTCACAGTTCCACCACACTTTCAGCCATAAAACACTGCACTCACTGTCTGCCACCAGGGGGCGTGCGTGAGCCAAAAATCCCCAAAGAAAACGTTATCATCGCTGAACACAGAAACATAATCATTAAAATATCAATTAAACAAGCAAAGTCAATGCGTTTGACTGAGCTTTATTTCTCTTTTATCTTGACAGATGAGCACAATACAATAATCATACAATATACAATATACAATATGTATGATTATACAATAAGCACGTGTCGGCCTCAAGCAGTGAACAACCTGAGCAGCGACGCACAACAACACAACGCACTTGTTTTAGCACAAAAGAGCGGTTCTACCGAAGGAGGAGGAGCTTTTCAAAGCGTGCGTCGGAACGTTTCTTTCTCTTTGGCTCTAGTTGGCTCTAGACTCCCAGTCACATGCTCACAACACGCCGAGCTCTGGGATTGTGGTGACGAGATGATACCGGCAGAGAGATGAAGACCTAACATAAACGCGTTACTCATTGGAAAAAGTAACTTGGGGAGTACTAGATTACATGGGTGTACAAAACTAACGCGTTATGTTCCTCTTTACTCTAAAACAGCCATTTGAGTACTCTTAACACGTTACCCCCAACTCTGGCCCTGACTCTGGCACCAGCAGGAGGCCCGTCCCTGAGCACAGGACTAATGTGATCGTACTTCCTGGTTCTATTCTAATCTATTTTTCATGTTATATGTATTTGGTCAGGACAGTGCATGTTCATGAACATACATGAAACACATGATGCTCACTCTAACACACTCTCATTCACACATGTTTTTAGTGGCAGGGGAAACTGGAGTGCCTGGAGGAAACCTACGCAGACACAGGGAGAACATGCAAACTCCACACAGAAAGGCCCTGCACCAGCTGGGAATCGATCCAAGGACCTTCTTGCTGTGAAGCGAAAGCGCTAACCGCTGTGGATTACTTTTAGAGTTCAGTGCATGACAGGATTTAAAGGGGAGGTCACCTGGAGCTGGTTGTCCCGGGGCTGCTCCTGAGACTGCAGGTGAGCCTGGAGAAGGACGCCAGTGCTGAGGATGAGGGCGACCAGCAACACCGTGTCCCACAGCTGCTGCAGGTACTTCTGTGCAAGAGTAACACACCTTCAGCTCCACAGCACACACAAGTCTGTTCTACACACTCCAGTGGCCGCAGAACACACACAGAACACACACACAGAACACATACAGAACACGCACAGAACATGCACAGAACACACACAGAACACATACAGAACACATACAGAACACACACACACAGAACACACACACAGAACACACACAGAACACACACACACAGAACACACACAGAACACACACACAGAACACACACAGAACACACACGAACACACACACACAGAACACGACACACACAGACAGAACACACACAGAGAACACACACGGAACAACACACACACACACACAGAACACACACAGAACACACACACACGAACACACACAGAACACAGAAGAAAACACACAGAAAACACACAGAACACACACACACAACACACACACACAGAACACACACACAGACAACAACACAGGCCGCAGAACACACACAAGAACACACACAGAACACACACATAAAACACAGAACACACACAGAACACACACACAGAACACACACACACACAGAACACACACAGAACACACACTGAACACACACAGAACACACACAAAACACACAGAACACACACAGCACAGAACAACACAGAAACACACACACACAACACTGAAACACTGAACACACACAGAACACACACCGAACACACACAGAACACACAACACACACACACACAGAAACAACACACACACACACAGAACACACATACACACACAGAACACACAGAGAACACACACAGAAAACACACAGACACACACAGAACACACAAGCACAGCACACGCAAACACACGAACACACACAACACAACACGAACACACAAACACACACACAGAACACACACACAGAACACACACACACAGAACACAACAGAACACACACAGAAACACACACACACACACAACACAGAACAACACACACACACACACACGACACAGAACACACACACACACAAAGACACACACACAACAAAACACACACAGAACACACACAGAATACACACATGAACACTCACTGCCGCCTACGCCAGAAACCAAACAATAACACAAACGGAACACACAGAGAAAACAACAGAACACACAGGCAGAAACACACAGAACCATACAGAACAACAGCCACAGGCCGCAGAACACCACAAACACAAAACATCTAGAACAACACACAGAACACACTGAACACACCGAGAACACACAACACACACAGAACAACAACACACACAGACACACACAGAAAAACAAGAGAAACACAAGAACACACACACAGACACACACAGAACACACACACAGCAAACACACAGAAACCCACGCTACAGGCCGACAGAACACACACAAACAACACAGCATAGAGAAACACACAGAACAACACTGGAACACACAACATGAAAACACACAGAACACACACGTGAACACACCAGAACACAACAATGAAACACACGACAGAAAACACAACAAGAACAACACACAACAACACACACGAAACCACGGCCTACGCCGAGAACACACACAACAACGACACACTGAACACACAAGAACACACACTGAACACACACAGAACACCACACACACACAGAACACACCAAGAACAAACACAGAGAAACACACAGAACAACACAGACACACACATTACACACACAGAACACACACAGAACACACCACACGAACACACACAGAACACACACACACAGAAACACACACAGAACAACACAGACACACCAAGAAACATAGACAGAAACACAGACAGAGACACACACAGAACACACACAGAACACACACAGAACACACACAGAACACACACAGAACACACACAGAACACACACAGAACACACAGAACACACGGAACCTACAGGCTGCAGAACACATGTTCCACTACAGTCTACAGAGGCTCAGACCTGGACCTGGGAGTTGTTCTCTCCAGTGCAGATGACCCCCTGCCATTCTCCATAGCGGCTGTCTCGAGAGCGCCCACAGCTGGACCACAGAGTGAGCGTCGCCCCCTGGACACGCACAGTGCACAGTTAGCAACCACTGTCACATATGTTGGGTTTCCATGCTTTTGGGGGACATTAGGCATTTTCACACATACCAGTACCAAGAACTTTGGACTGGGGGATTGAAGGCAATTATTTAGACAGAGGAACGGCCCAGTCGCACTTGCTCGCGTTCAAACAGTGGATCTAACTGGCTTGAACATTAACATGTTTTTCTTCTCCCTGCTTTTTTTTAGCTCTGCAAACCCTGCACAAAAAGGTCTAACAAACAATAAAATGAACACAAACACAATTATGTACGGTTATTCAGAGTTTGAGATACTACTTACTCATTTAGAATTGTATTTTTGGAACTACGGTGTTACATTTTTTTCTCTCAAAAATGTTTGTGTATGTAAGAAAATGATTGAAGCATATTTCCCAATAAAGATAGTGTCGTAAATGCATGGTCTGGTCTGCTAAGTACCTGCTCCAGAAGCATAAGACTGGGCAAGCAGACCTGGGGTTGTCATCAACATTTAGTGGTTAAGATTTGCACTCAAAAGTAAAAAAATCCACCACATACAGGTTATGGTCCTGAAGCCCCCCTCACTAACGTCAAGTGCTTATCTAACTGAGCTACACTGCTATTCTCCAAAAAGGTGCTGATTGGACTCAAGTGTCACTTCACTGTTCATCGCACACACCCAACTAAAATACTGCCTGTATACACACTCTGCCAAACATGTACGCACAAGCGCTCTTCAAAATGCCGCTGTGAAGGGAATCTTATCTCCTCATTTCTCGTAAATTTAGTAACTGTTGAAAAGGCAAAAATAGTTAACATGTCACGCTAGTCTCCGCTAGCCGGTGACTTCACCACACAGAGCCTTGATTCTGATATTCAGACAAACTTAAGTCATAGCCACGACTGATCGTGTGAACCACTGCACAGTGTTCTATCTTCCGACGTAAATGTCCTAGTTCCTACTCACATGGGCACTCCAATTTCCCCCCACGAACACAAAACATGTACAGTGAGTAATATAGTATACCTTAATCCGAAATACCCACCCACACCGAGAGATCAGCCCAAAGCGTAGATTACTTTGGAATGTCATGACAATTATTTAGAATTAGGCTACAGTTAACACACACACACACACAAACACACCCCCACCGCCACACATACCCCCACACACAGGGTAGGCTTACCAGGTCATCCTGCAGGATGGTCCTATATGTGATCTTCACAGTGGCCTGCAAACCTCTGCAGAACAAGGTTCATGTCAGATTTTTTTTAGATTTCTTAAATGTATTAGAATATTACTTGAGTGTTGTTAGCATTTATTTTTTTATAATTGTATTTTTTTCTTTTTTTTGGCCTCGGATTTGGAGGTGCTGATTGTCATCCCGGCTGCTTCACACTCAGCAGCAAACCGCCGCAACATGCACTGGGACGGTGGTCATGGTTCTCAACCGGAAAACGGTGGCTTGCCCTTTCCAGGTGGGTGGGGAGTCCTTGCCCCAAGTGGAGGAGTTCAAGTATCTTGGGGTCTTGTTCATCCCAAAGTCTGTAGACTAAAGACTGGCGGTAATGTAACACTATGGAAACCAACCGCCATAAAACACCACCAAAGAAGAGGAGTCCAAATATGATTTTTTTATGATTTTTGTATCGGTATGTCCATTCTAATGTCCGTCCAGTCCTTGATTGTAGGTGCAGACTGTGTCATCCATTTTTTTGTGATAGCCGTTGTCCTTGCAAGCAAAAGTATGCTCCAAATATATTCATTGATTGTGTCCATGGCAGGAGTTCTAAGGCCCAAATCAAATGGAATGTCAAAAACAGTCTGTAGCTCTTTGTTGATTTCAGTTCAATATTTCTGAGCGACAGGACAGTTCCAAAACCTGTGGTTTGCCTCCTGGCAACCATACTTTCTCCAACAGTTAGCATTTCCTTGTGAATAATGGGCACTTTGACATGGGGTTATGAAAAATTGTGTCACACTTTTCCAACAGAATTCCCTCACAACATGTGATTTTGTGGTTCTCCACTGAGAAGTACATATACTTTCACATTCTTCGTCAGTCAAAATAAAACGACCCTCTCTTACTCATTTATTTATAATGTAATTAGTAGAGTGGCTTTCCAAATTGTTAATACTTTTATACAATTTTGATATTATTACCTTTGAAAGTTCTGATTTACAAGCCTTAATAAATATTTCAGTCAGAGGGTTATAATGGTCATTACTTTGTTTAATTTCTTGGTTATAATAACTCCTTATTTTTAAATACCTATATCTTTATTCCTTTTGTTATCCTGATTTTAAATCTATAATCTTTGCTGTTTGGTGCAAAACTTTGGTCATAAGCCAACCAATTTAATATTTTAACATCTTTGTTTAGTTTGTATATTTTGATTAGCTCCCTCCAGGTCATAAGCACAGTTTTTACCAAGGGATTTTGCACATCCTCCAAATGAACTGTCTGTCATCTGCCAGTGAGGCCTGCACAGGAACCCCCGGCACAACATTACTCCATCGAGCTTCATATTCTGGGTCACACCAGAAACGCTCTGATTTGAGCTGAAATAAAGTAATTTTTCAGACAAGGTAAACCCCGCCTCCTTTTTCTTTTGATAATTGTAGAACCATTTGAACCAGATGCCATAACATGATTCATTTATTCCTTTCATCGAACAGCTGGTTGAGTCTGGAACAGACAGAGAAATCTGGGCAAAACTTTCATTGAGTGACTGCGTAATGTAAGATCTTTATTATTATTATTTAAACACCTTTTATGGACCTTTTCTCCATTCGCATTTCTTGCCTGATTTTCGTCATTTAAGCTTCTTTTAGTTGTTATTTTTGTGTGACTCCTGCTGTTGCGGTATTCCTGTCTTGTAGTTTTTTTCGGGATTTACCGTCAAATTTGTTATTTTGTTTTTAATGGCGGTTGGCAGCCAACTGAAAAGGTGCACTTATCACCATCCACTGTAGTTGTACGTCTTCACGACACACCGTAAATTTTATAAAAAAATGTAACATAAAATAAAGAGAGAGAAAGACAGAGAAGGAAAGAGAAAAAGAAAGAGAAATAAAGAGAGTGAGAAAAAGAGAGAGAAAGATAGAGAAGGCTTGCGGAATCCGAATTTGCAATTTTTCCTATCTTTTAGAGTGGCGGAATAGTAGTTAGTTCTAGAACTTCTTCTAGTGTTTTCGTCATGCAATGATCATGGTAACTGTCCAGAACTACTAGAACTACTCTAATTCTCTTGAGATTTTAGAGAAAAAGTAGAGAAAAGTATTTTGTAGAAAGATTGAAATGAAGATAATGGACTCAGACTTGAACTTTAACAGCCACGTCAAATCAATAACATCAGCAGCTTTTTACCATCCAAAAACATTGCCCAAAATCAAAAGTCTAGTGTCTAAACCAGACCTGGAGAGACTTATCCATGCGTTTGTCTCTAGTAGATTAGACTACTGTAACGGCCTGCTCACTGGCCTCTCCAAACGAGCTGTAAAAACAGCTGCAGTACATCCAGAACGCTGCTGCTCGGGTCCTGACTAGAACCAGGAAAGTACATCAACATTAGTCCTGTGCTCAGGTCTCTGCACTGCCCCCTGTGGCTCAGAGAATAGACTTCAAAGCAGCTCTGCTTGTATACAAGTCTCTCCATGGCCTAGCACCAAAGTACATCTCGGACTATGTTAGTGCCATATGAACCATCTCGGACTCTGAGGACCTCAGGGACCGGCCTCTGCTGGTGCCAGAGTCAGGACTAAACATGGACTGGCCTCGCTGCTGGTGCCCAGAGTCAGGACTAAACATGGGAATCTGTGTTTCAGTTTTATGCAGCTAAAATCTGGAACAGTCTTCCTGAGGATGTGAGACAGGCCGCTACTCTGGCAATGTTCAAATCTAAACTAAAACTGTTTTGTTTGGCTGTGCTGTGACTGAACTGAAATGCTTTTCTTTGCACTCTTCTCTTTTATGTCTTGAACTAAGATTGTGATTTCTGCCATGTCTTTGTGATTTTAATGCATTTTTTCTTGTTGTGTGAAGCACTTTGAATTGCCTCGTGTATGAATTGTGCTCTACAAATAAACTTGCCTTGCCTTGCTAAGATTGTATTTGGTCTTGTTTGGTTAAAATGACATTATTCTGTTAGTCTCATATGAAAATAAAAAAAGCACTTTCAGCTTGTTTATTTCTAAGAAAAAAAAACCTAAATAAAAAAACCCTGGCCCTGACAAAATGTGTTGTCTGCTGAGAACATGTGCGGTAGAACTTAGCCCCATCATTTCATCTTCAACACCTCTTTAGGAGAACAGACGGTTCCAAAAGTGTGGAAAGATGCCGCGATTGTCCCTCCAAAGGCACTTAAAGACTATAGACCTGTTGCCCTTACGTTGATTGTAATGAAAATATTTGAGAAAATAGTTAGAGCTGAAGTCCTGAGGTCTACTGAGGGGCTGACTGACCCTTTACAGTTTGCATACCGGCCACACGGCGGAGCTGCGGATGCCACTTACTTTATTGAATCTGGTTCTTAACCACCTGGATGGACACAAAACTCATGCAAGGCTTTTATTCGTGGATTTCACCTCAGCTTTTAATACCATCCAGCCCCATATTTTAATCAATCGTCTCTTAAAGGATTTTAACTTGAGAAGGAATCTTGTGGGGTGGATTCTCAGCTTTTTAACTGACAGGATATGAACAAGGGTCAATGGAGTGTTGTCTGACCCGGTCAGTAGTTCCACTGGCTCACCACAAGGGTGTGTCCTTTCACCTTTGTTGTTCATCCTGTATACAGTATGCTGCAGAGCCACTTTGACAACAGGTTCACCTAACCTAACCTGACCTGATCCACTCTCCTAATATGAGAGTTATATTGTTTGGTAAAGAGCATCTTCTTAACTATTTCAGGAGGTCAGATCAATAATTTTCCTCTTATTTTTTTTATTTGCAGCACTTGAAGATTACCCTTCTTGGCATGATTTTTCTTGCAGATCATTTAGTTTTGTCTCCCTTTGTGTTCTCAGACAACAACAGTTGTACCAGTGTTTCCATTAAGAGGACTGGTACCGCACAGTACGTGTAGTATCTAGGATTCACCAGGGTAGTCATTTAGGCGACTGATAAGCTTGTACATTAGAGTTCACATTAGAGCCTGAAAAGTGTTGACTCGTGCCTGACAGGACAGGAGACTGACATTAATAGCAAGATGTTGGCTTGAACGTACAGTGAACGGCATTGCTGATTCATTTCATCATCATCATCATCATCGGACCTTGGATGTGTCTATAATGCCTATGCTGTCAAAGATTTCCACTCATGATGGATTCTTCTTGGGGCTATATGCTTTTTAAATGTGTTGCCTTCAACTCATATTCATTCATTTATTTGATTTATTTATACAAAGAAAACCCAATGAGAAAAGTTCTCTTTTCCATGGGTCCCTGTTAAAACACAACACAAAATAAACAACAAACACAGGATACTAAAACACAAATAAAACATTCAATAAAATTAACCAATACATAAAACCACATTTATACATACACTATGAGATCAAATGAAATAAAACAAGTGCACTGGCACTGCAGGTGGTCCTTGACCAGTACTTTAAAATCATTAAAAGCCATAAAATGATTTAATTTAAAAAGAGTCTGGGTTTTATTCCACAGGAGCAAAGTTATAACAGGTATAGATGTGAAAAAAAAAAAAAAGCATCAGCACCTTTGATTTCAGATCAGCTGATCAGGACTTATTTCTCCTGCACTGCCATGCATTGTATTCTGTATAATTACAACGCTAGAAGGTGAACTGTTTGAGTAGGTTCCAGATAATAAAGTACCTGAGTAAAGCTCCGAAAAGGCGTGTGACATTTTCAGAAGACTGAATCACTATGATGGGTTTGACTAAGACCTGAGACAGATCCATCTGAAAGAGACACAACAACAAGGGATCACAACAGTAAGACTTTCCTTTGACAAAAAAAAAGCCAAAGTGCCTCAGACAGGGGCAGGGCTTTTCTGTGGGCTAAACACACTTACCTCACTGACAGTGTTCTGATTGAGAGCGAGAATTATGAGCGCAGACGCACCAAGGACCAAGGCACGCTTCATCTGAAAGAAACAGGCAAAAACAAAGGATGTCAAAGTATGAACTACACTGCTCTGATAAAAAGATCAACCAGGGACTGTTAAGATTGTCCAGACAGAAGTCACCTCAGGTCATGTAGCGCTGTGTGCGCGTTAATTCTGTTCATCCTTCTAGTATACTCTCTGAAACATTAGCTTTTACTCAAAAAAGGTCTTCTTATTGTGATTCAAAAATATTCATACACTTACTACTCCTCCAGTCCAATCTGCCACCAGAAGGAAAGGGTTAAGCAGGTACAGCTACAGCCACACCCCAGTTTATAACCCCAGGAATAATTCAGTTAAAACTTTTAAGAAACATTCTAACCAGTTTTCACAAAGTAAAAACTGGTTAGAATGTTTCTTAAAAAGTATATATATATATAATATATCAGATCAGATCAGATCAGAAAGAGTTTATTGCCATTGTCAATGAACAAAACAAAATTCACAAACATAGGAACTTGTCTCGGCCTTAAGGTGCAACATAAAACACTGAGCAATAATAAAACAAACATTATATTCAATCAAAAAAGAAGGGCATGCATTAGGGAACAATTTAAAATTACTATACAATAAAAATAAAAATAGGCATTTCTATGTACACAAGTTTACAGTTATTGTTTAAAGTTGTAGTGCAGAAAGTGACAGTGCATGTGAGTGATGAAGAGTTACCAGTTAAAGTGACAGGTGTTTTGAAGTGTTCATGAGTCCAACGGCAGAGGGAGAGAAACTATTCTTATGGCGCGGAGGTTCTGGTCCGGATGACGACCGTAGCCTCCTGCCTGAGGGGAGTGGTATTCAAAAGACCATGTCCAGGTGAGAAGGGTCAGCTGTGATCCGATCTGCTCGTCCCAGAGCCCTGGAGACGTACAGGTCCTGCAGAGATGGAAGTGTGCAGCCGATCACCTTCTCAGCAGAACGCACAATGCGCTGTAGTCTCTGTTTGTCCCTGGCTGTGGCTCCAGCAGAGGGCACTGTAGTCTCTGTTTGTCCCTGGCTGTGGCTCCAGCAGAGGGCGCTGTAGTCTCTGTTTGTCCCTGGCTGTGGCTCCAGCAGAGGGCGCTGTAGTCTCTGTTTGTCCCTGGCTGTGGCTCCAGCGTACCACACGGGTGATGGAGGAGGTGAGGATGGACTTCAATGATGGCCGTCGGTGCACATCAAACCTGGAGTAGAAGGTGTTGAGTTGCTCAAGCCAGTTCTCGATTGTCTGCAGCAGGGGGGGCTCGGCGGCTTGTGCGTTGTGTGAGGAGCCGGAGCCCCTCCACCACGGAGGCGGTGTTATTGTCAGAGAACTGCTGCTTCAGACGCGTATTGTTACTGTGATCTCGCTAGAGAAACCTCTTTGCTAAATCCATACTTCGCATCTTTGTAGCCGCCCCCTGTCTCCAGCCCTGTGCACTGCCTCCTTTCTGCTGCCTTAACTGCCTCAGTTTTGGAGTGAACCAGGGTGTTTGTCATTGTTGAAAGTGACTTTGGTTTGTGTTGGTATGATGCGCTGTCCTTCACAGAATCGAATGTATGTTACGTCACAGTGTCCGTGTACTCATCCCAAACTCCTCTGTGGCAGCTCTGAAAATACCTCCAATTGTCTGTAATGTCCAAAACACGCGACGTAGCTCCTCCACTGCCTCATTGCGTCCACTTCTTAGGATTTCCTCACTGCAGGTTTTGGAGAGCTTTTCAGCCACTCGTGCCGTGTACCGTGGGGATCAGGTGGACCATGGCGTGATCTGAGAAGCCGAGAGCAGCGCGAGCCACGGCCAGCGCGCGGAAGGCGTTACTGATCTGTTGATGTAACAAGTGATCCAGCGTGTTCTGCTCTCTGGTCGGGACTTTAATAAACTGTCTGTACTTGTGGTAGTTTTCGTAGGCTGAGATTCCCCTTGTTAAAAAATCACCAAGGATAATACATCAAGGAGGTCGCGGGAAGGTTCCGCTCCACCACTCGTCAGAATCTGGTCCGCGAGCGCGCGCTGCTGCCACGTGCACGTTTGCGCTCGGAATGGGATGTAAACAACAGCCGAGAAAGAATGACATGAGGCGAACTCACGTTCGCAGCGATGCCTTAGAATCGGTTTGCAAGTTAATGAAGAGATAATATAATATAAGTGTATACATATATAATATATTATATATATAACATTTAAAAAATCAGTGTAATCCCTCATTCGTCCAGGAGTGTTCCATTGTAGGAAAAGATTCAGTTGTAGTCAATCTGGAACTCTGGTTTTAGAAAAACAAAAACGTTTCGACTCAAGAGTCATTGTCAATCTGTATTATGAAACAAGTCTGAGAACTCAGGTTTATATTCCTACTGCTGTGAAAATCCCTGCCCACAGGGCGGGACCTCCTGATAAAGGGAGTTTTTGGTTTCACTTGAAACTACTTTAGCTGAGATAGGCCAATTCACTTCCTATTGTTTACACTGACTTTCGCTCCCTCCTCACTGGGTATCTGATTAGCATCCGGGAATGCCTTTCGGTGCGTCTCCAGCGGTTTCAGCAGACCATAGATGTAATAAACAACTGGAAGGTTGAATCTTAAACCCTCCATTACGATTTAATGAAGGATTCTCTTTTTTAAACAAAAAGATTGCCTCCTTAACTCCTCTTTTCAAAGACCATCTTTTCTCCTGCTCAGAATCTCCAACCTCACTGTCTTCAATAGAGTGGTTTAATGTGGCTTTGAAATGAAGAGTATGCACGGCATCTGTGCTCTCGGGGTCCTGAACATCGCGGAGTGTCTTCACTGTGCTGATAAAAAGCCGCTTGTGAAGTGGCTGTTTAGTCTGTCCCTCTATGTGGCGCAGCTTCTTTACAACTTTCTTCACTGCATTGGATAGAATACACTACATTGCTCTGTTTTTTGTGTAGGCATCTTGTCCTCAGGGTGAACCAGTTTTTGTCTTAACGTGTTTTCCTGGTTTGAAATAAACAGGGACTTCGTGTTTTCTAAAAACTTTGCAGTTTTTCTGACAGTCCTGAGACATAAGGGACAGAGACACCCTTTCTTCTTGGTTCTGTTTCCCTTTTGTCCCTTTTGTCCTGCTTTTTGGTTCTCTTCACTTTGTTCAGAGCCCAAGTCGGGTCTCCACAGGCTGAGAGAGCATTCCGGACGTGTGTTCCTCTTTCCTCTTGCCTTCTGAGCTGGTTGGGGCACCTCTTGTGCTCTGTGTTGTAGTGTTCTGATCACCTCCAGGTGGCGCTGTAGTGGTTGGTTAGAGCCAAAGAGCAGGTACTGGTCAGTGTGTGTGTGGGTTTCCTATATACTTCTATCTGGAGCTTCCCGTCTTCTCCTCTGATAGTGGAACAATCTAGAAAGGCCAAGCGGTTCTCCTTAGCATCTTCTCTTGTAAACCTGATATGCGGGGTCCACTGCATTGATGTGCTCTGAGAAGGCTTTCAGCTCTAGTTTCTTAATTGTCACAAAAGTGTCATCCACGTAACGGTACCAAAGACTTGGAGCAATGCCTGAAAAGGAGGTCAGTGCCTTCTTCTCAAACTGCTCCATGTACAAGTTGGCCACTATGGGAGAGACGGGCGAGCCCAAGGCACAGCCGTGAATCTGTCTGTAAATATCTACCCCTTCCGATTTCCAACCCATTCCATGATGAGTGGAATTAAACAATAATAACTAAACTAACAATAACTAAACAATAACTTAACTTTACAATTACCAAATGAAAAAGGAGGTTGGGGTTTACCTTGTCTGAAAAATTCAAATCAGAGCGTTGAACCAGAATATGAAGCTCAATAGAAAAATATTGAGAGTGATGTGCCGGGGGTTCCTGTACAGGCAGATGTTTGAGTATTTGGAGAACCCTTTGGTGAAATCTGTGCTTACAAGATGGAAGGAGCAAATTAAAACATACAAACTAAACAAAGTTGTGAAAATCTTAAACTGGCTGGCTTATGATAAAAATTTCACAGCGAACAGCACAGTTTTTTTTTTTCATAGATTGTAATCCAATCCTACTTTATTTGTATAGCACATTTTACCAACACAAACATCTCCATAGTGCTGCACAGAGTACAAAACAAGCACAGGTAAAATATGTTTAAAACATACAAACCAAAAAAATAAAAAAATACATACAAACCAAATTCTAAACAAATTCAAAACAATATAAAATATACAAAATAATAAAAGACGGTCAGAGGACCACACAATTCTCATGCCGAGTTAAAAGCAAGTGAATAAAAGTGTGTTTTTCAAGGAGAATCATTTGAAAAGCTTTGATATGTTGAAGGCAGTAATGACCATCCTAGCACTCTGACTGAAATATTTATTAAAGCTTATAAATCAGAATTTTCAAGAAGATAAATATCCATCCATCTTCTTATGCTTATCCGGGGCCGGGTCGCGGGGCAGGAGTCCAAGCAGGGACTCCCAGACTTCCCCCTCCCCAGACACTTCCTCCAGTTCCTCTGGAGGGATCCCAAGGCATTCCCAGGTCAGCCAAGAGACATAGTCCCTCCAGCGTGTCTTGGGTCTTTCAGAAAGAGTTTATTGCCATTGTCAATGAACAAAATTCAAAAACGTAGGAACTTGTCTCGGCCTTAAGGTGCAACATAAAACACTGAGTTTCTTGGGTAATAATTGAAACACATAGAAAACAAAAAAACTTGATATAATAAAACAACATATATTTCAAAAGCAAAAAAGGGCATGCATTAGGAAACAATTTAAAATTACTATACAATAAAATATAAATGAATAGTAGGCATTTCTATGGTACACCAAGTTTACAGTTGCATGCGAGTTTTAAAGTTGTAGTGCAGAAGTGGCCCAGAGTGACAGTGCAGTGGCTAGTGGATGAATATTGCATGTCCACGTTAAACTGTGAACAGCTGTGTTTTGAAGTGTTTCATGAGGTCCAACAGACATATGCAGAGGCGAAAGAAATGAACTATTCTTATATCGGACGATGGAGGTTCTGGTCCGGATCTTTGGCGACCGTAGCCTCCTGCCTGAGGGGAGTGGTTCAAAAAGACCATGTCCAGGGTGTCCAGGGTGAGAAGGGTCAGCTGTGATCCGACCTGCTTCGTCCTACAAGAGCCGGCTGTCACGAGATGGACAGTTGCAGGGTACGTACAGGTAAAGTTCCTGCAGAGAGATGGAAGTCTGCAGCCGATCACCTTCTCAGCAGAGCGCACAATGCGCTGTAGTCTCTGTTTGTCCCTGGCTGTGGCTCCAGCGTACCACACGGTGATGGAGGAGGTGAGGATGGACTCAATGCTGGCCATCTCTTCCCAGTGGGACATACCTGGAAAAGGCGTAGAGGATGCATCCAGAACAGACGCCTGAACCACCTCAGCTGGCTCCTCTCGACATGGAGGAGCAGTGGCTCTACTTTGAGCTCCTCCTGAATGACTGAGCTCCTCACCCTATCTCTAAGGGAGGGCCCAGCCACCCTGCGGAGGAAACTCCTTCTTCACCACAACAGTCCGACACAGCGACCGCATCACTGCAGATGCTGCACCGATCCAACGGTCAATCTCACGCTCCATCTTTCTTTCAATCGTGAACAAGACCCCAAGATACTTGAACTCCTCCACTTGGGGCAAGGACTCTCCACCCACCTGGAGGGGGCAAGCCACCTTTCTCCGGTTGAAAACCATGGCCTCGGATTTGGAGGTGCTGATCTTCATTCCAACTGTTTCACTCTCCGCTGAAAACCATCCCAGTGCATGTCGCAGGTCCGGGTTTGATGGAAAGCCTCCATAATCATTGGGTCTATCTCGTACCGGGTCTCCTCCACAGTCGAGTCTTATCTGGAGTGCAGGAGGGGGCCGGAGCCACGTCTGTTCTTGCAGCCATCTTAAGTTTTCAAGAAGAACAATGTTCACTGAGATCCAAATTGGGAGAAGGGGCTTTAAAATAGTGGTCCTTCTTTTGACACTTACAAAATGATTAGCATTGGTGATTAGCATTCAAGTCTAACATAATGAACTAAACATCTGAAACATGTCTAAAAGACTTCCCTGTGTACAGCTGCGGCATGCCAACATTTGTTAAAAAGATTCCTCGGCAGGCCAAAATAGAGTGCTGAGGGCCAAATCTAAATTTGTTTTGCATTTAAAAAGAATACTTGCAAAGAGATGAAGATCAAATTGTTTTTTATTAACTTGTTTTTAGGGGAATAGACTTGATGTAGTGTCCTTTACAACTACTTTTAAATTTAATAAAATAATACCCCTTACAAATCTCAGCACCCCTTTGCGGACCGAATTAGACCCATTGAAGGGTCAGGTTTGGCCCGAAGGTCCAACATTGGGCACAAAGTCTGTGTAAAGTCATGTAAAAGCAGTTCAAATGCCTTGATAACTTGGCTGACTCTCCTGTGAGACATTGGTTGGCACCTTTCAGGCAACATTTGTGAACCAATTTTGCATTTATCAAAACACAAAGTACGACGAGTAAACACTTGTTGCTTCTCGTAGAAACAATATGTTTAACTCTGTTCTTGATATATGACGTACATTGGCATGAACTGATTGTTTTGAGGGTGAACATCGAGTAATTACTCGTGTCAATCAAGTAATTTAGGCAGATTCCTCAAATAGCATTAATAGTTAGTTAGTACAGCTCTGGTTGAAAGCGTATGATGTGTCAGTGACTAGCCGCTGTAGATAAGGATCAAAACCCATAACTTCTGCCTTCTTGAAGTATCATCCCTTTTCATTTTCACTTATGTGCTATTTTTCATGACTAAATGACTAACAAAGATAGACAAAAGCATGTGGTGACGTCTTCAAAATGGTGACAACAAATACCGTAAGTCACGTGACTGAACCCAATGAATAAACTCACCCTCTGGACAACGGCCTCAGCAAAGGACTCTTGGTTTCCTGTGGAGAGCTTAAGGTCCAGGTCCACGGGCACCACCCCGATCCACAGCTCTGTGTCTGGGTTCTCCAGTGCCCCCACACTCCCTGCGCTCCCTGGAACCTCCTGGCTCAGCTGATCATGATGAACCTGGACAAGATCAGAGGTCAAAGGTCAGTTGTACTGCTGCACATTAAGGCAAGGCAAGTTTATTTGTAGAGCACGATTCGTACACAAGGCAATTCAAAGTGCTTCATACCAAAGACAAGACAGAAATCACAAAACCTTAATTTAAATAAATTTAAAAGGTGGCATTTTCAGGCTATCCGTCGAATAGTTTAAGACATAAAAGAGAAGAGTGCAAGGAAAATCATTTCAGTCATATACACAGCCAAACAAAACAGTTTTTAGCTTAGATTTGAACATTGCCAGAGTAGAACCTGTCTCACATCCTCTGGAAGACTGTTCCAGATTTTAGCTGCATAAACTGAAACGCAGATTCCCCATGTTTAGTCCTGACTCTGGGCACCAGCAGGAGGCCGGTCCATGTTTAGTCCTGACTCTGGCACCAGCAGGAGGCCGGTCCATGTTTAGTCCTGACTCTGGCACCAGCAGGAGGCCGGTCCATGTTTAGTCCTGACTCTGGCACCAGCAGGAGGCCGGTCCATGTTTAGTCCTGACTCTGGCACAGGCCGGTCCATGTTTTAGTCCTGATCTGGCACCAGCAGGAGGCCGGTCCATATTTAGTCCTGACTCTGGCACCAGCAGGAGGCCGGTCCATGTTTAGTCCTGACTCTGGCACCAGCAGGAGGCCGGTCCATGTTTAGTCCTGACTCTGGCACCAGCAGGAGGCCGGTCCATGTTTAGTCCTGACTCTGGGCACCGGCAGGAGGCCGGTCCCTGAGGTCCTCAGAGTCCGAGATGGTTCATATGGCACTCACATGTCCGAGATGTACTTTGGTGCTAGGCCATGGAGAGACTTGTATACAAGCAGAGCTGCTTTAAAGTCTCTTCTCTGAGCCACAGGGGGCCAGTGCAGAGACCTGAGCACAGGACTAATGTGATCGTACTTCCTGGTTCTAGTCAGGACCCGAGCAGCAGCGTTCTGGATGTACTGCAGCTGTTTTACAGCTCGTTTGGAGAGGCCAGTGAGCAGGCCGTTACAGTAGTAAGGCCCTTGTCCCTACTCTCAGTAAAGACAAGCGCAACTAACAGGATGGTAGTTTTTCTTTTACTCCTAATAAAGCCTCAAACTGTAATTGTAATCAAAGGTTATTTTTCCACAAAAGATTGGTGTTGGACTTCTGGGTATGGCCCAGACTGACTAGTCACACTGCTACGCGATGCTGCCGAAATTTGCCTTTAAAATCTCCTTTTCACCCAAAAACCGAGGAGCAAGACACTGTAAGACAGGAGTGCCCATTACGTCGATCGCGATCTACCAGTCGATCTCGGACGCAGTGGCAGTCGATCTCTGAGGCAGTCGATACCAAAACAAAGTTTATTGGCTGACGCTAAGTGACAGTATTTACACACGCTGAGAGAGTGTATCAGATGGTGCGCACATGGATGTCCCCAAAAGCGCGGGTGAATCATGAGTTACAATCAGCACGAGGAGACTACAGTTGTGATTTTGACTGCCTTCTCAGAGTTTCGGCAGGTGCACACGTAGAACGCTCACATGAGGGGAGTGAGGAGAGGGAGTCAGGCCGAGGAGCAGGAGGAGGAGTCAGGCCGAGGAGCAGGAGGAGGAGTCAGGCCGAGGAGCAGGAGGAGGAGTCAGGCCGAGGAGCAGGAGGAGACGGGTAGGATTACGCTCTGAGCGCTGTTTCTGTCCTTCACAGAGCAGTTTGTTATTGACGCAACCCAAAGGAAAGATGACTTTCTCAACGTCTCAAGCCCCGCCTCCCAGCGTTACCATGGAGCTTGTCTTACTATAATAACTAATATTATAGTTAAAAAGAGCTTCAAGTGAGGTGATCATAAGCTCAACCTTCTAATATTTAGTCTAGTTATCATTTTATTTTCAAAATAGTCATCTGTATGAATAGGTCTAGTCAAGTTAATGAATAGATTTTCTCTCCCCTGCTTTATGAAGCATGTCTATACATGTTTCTATAGCTGTTTATTAAAAAAGTAATATAAATCTACAGGATCTTCAGGCTTTGCCAAATCTAAAAGTAGCTTGCACGCTGAAAAAGAGTGGGCACCCCTGCTGTAAGAGATGACTAAACTCGGAAAAGGCAACAGAGGCGATGCTTCGGGAGCAAAACAATCAAAACTGAAGGCCTTACAACCTCGAAGGGGAAAATTGACTTCCCCACAAGCTAACCATACTAATGCTACCGCAACTCCAAAGGGGCTGCCGCGCACCCGAGCTCCGTCACCGGCAGGGATCACCCAGACCGGCACAGGATGGACGGGAAAGAGGACATAACTTTACAACAGTTGGCCCGTATGTTGCGTGAAATGCAGCATGACATGACATCATTGAGATCTAAAGTCAGAGCGGTGAATAACGAGCCCGCGCTTTGCTGAGGTGAAGCAGCATATCGCTGTGTTACGAGTACCATCTTTTAATGTAAATGGCATATTTAACCTAACCAAACAATTTTAAAAAATTAACAAAAATGAGAAAAGAAAAATCTGATCTTATATATTTATGAGAAACAAATTTAAGCAACATAAAAAAAATAAAAAAATGTTGTTGTAAACAATCCTACTATTCATCATACAGAGGCAAACACAGGAGGGGAGTTGCAATATTGAGTTCAAATCAAAGACAACGAAGGCAGATGTGCACTGGTTAAAGGAGCTATTAATGTAAGGTTTTTACTATATTGAATGTGTATGCTCCACCAGGGGGCGATATCACCTTCTATACTAATATTATGGACCTGATTGAGGGACCTCTGAGGGAACCCTAATCTTTTGCGGCGATTGTACTCTTCGCATTCAACCTATATTGGACTTGTCAAACTCGAGAGGCACTGGAGGAACAATTAAGAAGAAGATCCAGAAAAGAAATGAAGAATATAAGACTGATTGACATCTGGAGGAAGATAGCGAAGGACAGAGGCGGACTCCCAGTTCATTTTAAAAGAGTCAGAAACTTAAAACTCACTCATCTCTAACGGGGAGGCTCCGCCGTTGCTTTCTTTGTGAATGAGGGGATTTACGCGGTTAACTCCAAAGTTTTGTGTCAGAGCCATCTGTGTCTGGGTCCAGACGAGATGGCGCTTGCATCCGGATCCGGACTGGAGTCCGCCTATTAGTGACCTGGACTGTACAGGAACCCCTGGCACGACATTAATCTCCATATTTTTATATCAGTACAGCAACATTCTGATTTGAGCTGAAATAAAGTAATTTTTCATACAAGGGAAACCCCAATCTTCTCTTTATTTTGATAGTTGAAGAGTTTTGAACCAGATACGAGGTTTCTTAAGATTTTTTTATTCTTCTCATCATACAGCTGACGATGGAAATTTAGGAGAGTCTGGGCAAAACCTTTATTTTTAGTTTCAATCCTTTGACTTAGACTCAAGTTTGGGATCAACACACATTAAGACACATGAAGGCACTGCGCAGGAGAGTTAACCTCCGTCTTCACAGACATTTTTAACACCTCCCTGGGGTCATGCCACGTCCCAGCCTGCTTCAAGTCTGCCATCATTGTCCCTGTCCCCGAGAAGCCCCGGATCACTGGACTCAATGACTTCAGGCCAGTGGCGCTGACGTCTGTAGTCATGAAGTCATCTGAATGCCTGGTCTTGCCCCACCTCAAGTCCCTCACCTCTTCCCTGCAGTTTGCCAACAGAGCCAACAGGTCTGTAGACGACACCATCAACCTGGCACTCCACTTCATCTTGCAGCATCTGGACTCCCCGGGAACCCACGCCAGGATCCTGTTTGTGGACTTCAGCTCTGCTTTCAACACCATCCTCCCTGCTCTGCTCCAGGACAAGCTCTCCCAGCTCAACGTGCCTGACTCCACCTGCAGGTGGATCACTGACTTCCTGACGGATCGGACACAGTGCGTGCGGCTGGGGAAGAATGTCTCAGACACTCGGACTATCAGCACAGGAGCTCCACAGGGCTGTGTACTTTCCCCTCTGCTCTTCTCCCTGTACGCAAACTGCTGCACCTCCAGCCACAACTCCATAAAACTGATCAAGTTTGCGAACGACACCACCCTCATCGGGCTCATCTCGGACGGAGATGAGTCTGTCTACAGGAGGGAGGTGGACCGGCTGGTGTCCTGGTGAAGAGGTAACAACCTGGAATTCAACGCCCAGAAGACAGTGGAGATGATCGTGGACTTCAGGAGGAAAGTCACAGCCCCCCAGCCCACCCTCATCATGACAGACTCGTCCATCACCACCGTGGACTCCTTCCGCTTCCTAGGCACCACCATCACCCAGGACCTCGTGGGAGCCCTCCATCAGCTCCCTCATCAAGAAGGCCCAGCAGAGGATGTACTTCCTGTGGCAGCTGAGGAAAGCCAAGCTGCCAGTGCAGATGATGGAGCAGTTCTACACGGCCATCATTGAGTCCATCCTCACCTCCTCCATCACCGTGTGGTACGCTGGGGCCACAGCCAGGGACAAACAGAGACTACAGCGCCCTCTGCTGGAGCCACAGCCAGGGACAAGCAGAGACTACAGTGCCCTCTGCTGGAGCCACAGCCAGGGACAAACAGAGACTACAGCGCCCTCTGCTGGAGCCACAGCCAGGGACAAACAGAGACTACAGCGCATTGTGCGTTCTGCTGAGAAGGTGATCGGCTGCAGACTTCCATCTCTGCAGGACCTGTACGTCTCCAGGGCTCTGGGACGAGCAGGTCGGATCACAGCTGACCCTTCTCACCCTGGACATGGTCTATTAGAACCCACTCCCCTCAGGCAGGAGGCTACGGTCCATCCGGACCAGAACCTCCCGCCACAAGAACAGTTTCTTTCCCTCTGCCGTTGGACTCATGAACACTTCTAAACACCTGTCACTTTAAATGCAACTATTCATCCCTCACTGCACTGTCACTTTCTGCACTACAACTGTAAATTTAACTTTAATCTTCTGTACTATAGTAATTTTAAATTGTTTCTTAATGCATGCCCTTTGGATTGAATATATGTTGTTTTTATTATTGCTCAGTGTTTTATGTTGCACCTTAACGCCGAGACAAATTCCTATGTTTGTGAATTTTGTTCATTGACAATGGCAATAAACCCTTTCTGATTCTGAAGTCCATTCAATCAATCAATCAACCTTTATTTATAGAGCCCTATACAACACTCACCAAAGTGCTTCACAATAAAAATCAAGGCAATACAAAAGATAAAACTAAGTAAAAAACAAACATAATAAAGTGTCACTACACTACAGAGTGTTAAAAGCCAGTCTGAATAAATAAGTTTTAAGTCTGGCTCTGGGGATTTCCAGCAGAAACTGATTCGGCTACCTTAAGGCCCTGCTTGGGTTTCGGCCAGACAGAAGTTCGCCCAGATAAGGAGGTGCCAGGCCATTCAGAGAAAGAGGGCTATAGTTTGTTTGTGCTCAGTTTGTATCCAGACATTGGACCAATATCATGAAGGAATTGCATCACATTGGGTTTGGACATTTCTGGTTTGGTCAAGCATAGTAGGACATCATCTGCAGCAGGCAATTTTATGTTCTGTCCCATCAATTGAGACACCATACATATTTTCCGATTGTCTAATATATTGGGCCAATGGTTCCAGTACAAAGCGAACAACATGGGGGACCAAGCACAACCCTGCCTCACACCTTTTTCCAAAGTCAGGAGTCTGTCTTTATGTTGGACCATTGTAGAGCCTCAATATTTGTATTAAGGCTACGGTCCATCCGGACCAGAACCTCCCGCCACAAGAATAGTTTCTTTCCCTCTGCTGTTGGACTCATGAACACTTGAAAACACCTGTCACTTTAACTGCAATATTCATCACTCACTGCACTGTCACTTTCTGCACTATAACTTTAAACATAACTGTAAACTTGTGTACATAGAAATGCCTATTTTTATTTTTATTGTATAGTAATTTTAAATTGTTTCCTAATGCATGCCCTTTTTTGATTGAATATATGTTGTTTTATTATTACTCAGTGTTTTATGTTGCACCTTAAGGCCGAGACAAGTTCCTACGTTTTTGAATTTTGTTCATTGACAATGGCAATAAACTCTTTCTGATTCTGATTCTGATTCTGATTAAATTTGGTTCGCACTTTAAATAAATAAGGCCAGCTAACAAATGCAAAAGCTTTTTCAGCGTCCAGACCTTGTTTTTCTGTTTTCGTATGTGGGTTCATTATGTGTATTGGTCGTCTTATGTTACCTTGTGTCGTTTGTTAATAAATCCTGTCTGATCATTGAGAAATAAAATTTGAAGTATTTGTTCCATTCTTTTAGACACAATTGAGGTGTATATACGTATAATGGAGATTGGTCTTGTGTGAGGCTCAGTCAAGTAGATCCTTCCAATTTTTAGGTATTAATGATATGATGGCTTCCTTCCAACTTGGAGCGATCTGATCTTTTTTAAGGGCCAGTTAAAAGTTGATACAAAAATTGCTTTTGTCTGGTAAAAATTACATTATTCTGCCTTGCTCGTATTTTTTAAATTGTTGTTTGAACCACTTTCATAATATATTTGTTTGGAAGAGCATTTAAAAAAAAAAAATGTCTTGTGAGGTCAGGTAATTAATCCGACCCCTTGTCTTTTTAATTACCTGTAGGCAAGGCAAGGCAAGTTTATTTGTAGAGCACAATTCATACACAAGGCAATTCAAAGTGCTTCACACAACAGGAAAAAATGCATTAAAATCACAAAGACATGGCACAAAATAATAGTTCAAGACATAAAAGAGAAGAGTGCAAAGAAAAGCATTTCAGTCATATGCACAGCCAAAGAAAACAGTTTTTAGTTTAGATTTGAACATTGCCAGAGTAGCGGCCTGTCTCACATCCTCAGGAAGACTGTTCAAGATTTTAGCTGCATAAAACTGAAACGCAGATTCCCCATGTTTAGTCCTGACTCTGCGCACCAGCTGGAGGCCGGTCCCTGAGGTCCTCAGAGTCCGAGATGGTTCATATGGCACTAACATGTCCGAGATGTACTTTGGTGCTAGGCCATGGAGAGACTTGTATACAAGCAGAGCTGCTCTGAAGTCTATATTCTCTGAGCCACAGGGAGCCAGTGCAGAGACCTGAGCACAGGACTAATATGATCGTACTTCCTGGTTCTAGTCAGGAACCGAGCAGCAGCGTTCTGGATGTACTGCAGCTGTTTTACAGCTCGTTTGGAGAGGCCAGTGAGCAGGCCGTTACAGTAGTCTAATCTACTAGAGACAAACGCATGGATAAGTCTCTCCAGGTCTGGTTTAGACACTAGACTTTTGATTTTGGCAATATTTTTTAGATGGTAAAAAGCTGCTGATGTGATTGATCTGACGTGGCTGTTAAAGTTCAAGTCTGAGTCCATTATTACCCCCAGATTTCTAACTTGATTTTGTAGGTTTCAGAGCGAGACTCTGGAGGTGACTGTTAACACTTTCTCTTTGTTTCTGTGGGCCAAAGACGATGATTTCAGTCTTGTCTGAGTTCAGCTGGAGAAAGTTGTTTTGCATCCACACACTGATCTGTTGGATGCAGTGACAGAGTGAATCCACTGGTCCATATTCACCTGCCGTCAGTGAAACATAGATTTGAGTGTCGTCTGCATAATTGTGATAGGACACATTCTCGCTGCGTATCAACTGACCTAAGGGCAGCATGTAGAGGTTGAACAAAAGGGGTCCCAGGATTGACCCTTGGGGCACCCCACAGGTCAGGGGCATCTGGTCTGAGACAGTTACCAATTTCAACAAAGAACTTCCTGTCTTCCAGATAGGACTTTAACCAGTTTAGGGCAGTGCCAGTGATGCCCACCCAGTCCTCTAGTCTCTGTAAGAGGGGTCCCATGATCGACAGTGTCAAAAGCAGCACTCAGATCTAACAGAATTAAGACTGAGGCTTTGCCCGCGTCAGTGT
Source organism: Chaenogobius annularis (assembly GCA_015082035.1). Classification (NCBI taxonomy): domain Eukaryota; kingdom Metazoa; phylum Chordata; class Actinopteri; order Gobiiformes; family Gobiidae; genus Chaenogobius; species Chaenogobius annularis. The sequence goes on from BJKM01000645.1 coordinate 165,328, forward strand.
TCAGGTGGATGTCATTTGTCACCTTGACAACAGCAGTCTCAGTGCTGTGATGAGGTCTAAAACCTGAAAACATCAAATGAGTTGTTTATTAAGAGGAAATCAGTGAGCTGTTGGTAAACAACCTTTTCAAGGACTTTGGCCCAAAATGGCAGATTAGAGATGGGCCGGGTAATGACTCAGTACTGCGGCATCAAGACTGCTCTTCTTCAGGAGAGGCTTTATGACCGCAGTTTTCAAAGACATTGGGAATGTTCCAGATTGAAGCGACATGTTAACTATGTGAGTGAGTGGTGCTAACAAACTGTTCAGCACAGACTTTAGAAATCTGGAGGCCACACATGGAGGCAGCATGTAGATGAACTCAGACTGGTGATGATCTCCTGGACAGTTTTTGTCAGTTACAGGTGCAAAGTGAGTCAGCTCTAAGTGTGTAGGTGGTTTGAGGGTTATTTTTTGCATTGTAGAATTGATAGCATTTTTAATGCCCTGAACTTTGTCATTAAAGAATAATGCAAACTCATTACACTTGGATGTGGAAATGAGTTCTAACGGCAGCTGAGCTGGAGGGTTTGTTCATCTGTTTACTGTGGCAAACAGGACACGCCAGTTGCTACTGCAGCTTCCAATTATTTCAGAAAAATATCCTTCCCTAGTTCTACATAAAATGAGGTTGTACATTTACAACTTCTCTCTGTAAATCTCTTTCTGAACCTGGAGCTTCGACTTGCGCCATTTTCGTTCGGCCCGGCGGCACTCCCTTTTCTGTGCTCTGACCGAATCATCATTTCTCCATGGCGCCTTCTGCTTATTTTGAACAATTTTAGCCTTCATAGGGGCAATGGTGTCGAGAACATTCAAAACACTAGATGTAACAGAGTTCAACAAATCATTTACATTAGAACATGAGACATTTTCAAAGTTTATCATTTCCATAAACAGTTTTCCTGTGCTGTCATTTATGTGTCTCCTCCGGACAACTGCAGGACCAGCTGGAGGTTTGGGAAAAACAGAAAGGTCAAAGAAGACACAGAAATGATCAGACAGAGCAACATCGACCACATTAACGTTTGAAATATTAACCCCTTTTGTAATTAGAAGATCTAGAGTGTGCCCTCTGCCGTGGGTGGGGCCACTCACGCGCTGAGTAAGACCGAAAGTTTCAAGGACAGCATGAAGCTCTTTAGCGTTTCTGTCACAGATATTATCAACATGAACATTGAAATCACCTGTTATAACCAAACCATCAAAGTCTGTGCATACGACTGAAAGCATCTCAGTAAAATCATCAATAAAACTTTTGCAGTGCTGAGGAGGCTTGTATAAAACAATGAAGAGAATGGATGGAGACTGTTTTAGCTCAATTTTAAAGGCTACATACACAAATGTTGAAAACACCCCAAAGGACAACCTGTGGGTAACTATTTCATCTCTAACAAAAGCACACACACCTCCTCCCTTTTTGTTTTCTCGTGTTTCAGATTCAAACATAAAGTTGGGTGGAGCAGATTCTATTAGAACTAAATTTCCTGTGTTTTTGTCAAGCCATGTTTCAGTTAAAAACATAAAATCAAGATTATAAGAAGAAATAAAATTATTAATTAAGAATGATTTGTTACATAAGGATCTGACATTTAGCACAGCAAGTTTCAGACTAGTTTCAGTGAGACTGGGCGTTATCTTTTTACAGGGAATATGAATCAAATTTCTCAGATTGGGCAGTCGGACTCGCATTTTGTTTCCCCATCTGTGTGATGTTACAACAGAAATAGCACTAGGGGAGGCTGTTTTTACACAGGGCCCCGGGTTGGTTTGATTTTTATTATGACTATAAGTCCCGGCAACGCTGAGACCCAGTGAATCCTAACTATGGGAGATACCAGGTGAAAGGCGGGGGGTTTAGGAGGGGTGATTTTTGTCTGTGTAGCAACAGTCAGGGGAGAGTTCATCATCGTTGATATCAGAACTCTTGATCTTGCTATATTAGGCGTGAGTGGAGCCATCTTAATGCCTATTTTGATCAGATATTCAAGATGGCTGGGAAGGCCCCTTGGTGAGGGTGGAGATGGAAAGGAGAGTGAGGAATCTGTAGTGGGAGTAGATGTTGCAGGGGGATCCAGGGCTGCTCTGAGGGCAGGGGCAATGGCGGGATACTGGCGGGCCCGCCACAGATGGATCCAAGGCCTTTGATGAGGACCGTGCAGGAAAGAACTGAAATGACTCCTGCGCTAGCCGTGGTGAAGATTGTTGTGGTGCTGCTGCAGATGAGTCCTTTGCTGGAGGTGGTGGAGGTGATCGTGGAGCAGCTGGAGTTGAATTCTTTGCTGGTGGTGGTGGAGCGGCTGCTAATAAATCCTTTGGTGGAGGCTGTGGTTGTGGTGCTGCTGATGTTGAAACATTGGCTCGGTCTCTGGTTGATGGAGCAGGAATTCTTCTCTCATTCCTCTCTTCTCTAACTATCTGCTCAGGACCCTGTCCAGGCCCAGCCTTCCAGCCCAGCCTGTCCAGGCCCAGCCTGTCCAGGCCCAGCCTGTCCAGGCCCAGCCTGTCCAGGCCCAGCCTGTCCAGGCCCAGTCCAATGCCTCAGAGCGTGGAGCAGGTTCTCTGTCAGCACCCTCACTCCACCTCTACAGAGGTGTGGGCCATTTCTCTTAAACAGGTCCTCTCGTTTCCAGAATAGATAGAAGTTCTCAATGTAGTGCAATTCTCTTGTTGCACACTCTTTGGACAGCCATGTGTTCAGCTGAAGCAGCCGGCTAAACTATCTTCCTGTCGATGTGAAGAGGTCCACTTATGGATGTTTTTATTTCCATTTTATTAAGCTCGTCGAATAACCCCAAGAAGTCTCTTTTCAAAACTTCAGTCTCTTCGCGTCGTGTGTCCACTGCTCCCACGTGCACAATCAGCTGTTTAACTCCTTTATATGTGGCCAAAACATTAGAAATACGTGACGTAATCTCAGTAACTGTGGCGCTGGGAAAAGAATGTGTTTTGATTTTTTCATGCATCACGTGACTTATCGCACCCCAATCAAGACGACCTTGACGTTCGGCACAGATTCTCTCTCTGTCTCTGTCTGCCTTTTCGCCACGTCATGTCTCCCATTTTTCCTTTGTTCATTTACTTCAGTCTTTGAAAGTGGTAAAAATCTGTTTGTAAGCTGTATTTTAGGTGGCGTTACATTATCTTTGTATTGCTTTGGCTTCGAACCGACTTTGTTTTCCTGGCCTTTAGACAGTTTTGGAAACGAAACAGAGTCACTCCGGTTTAGGTTGAAAGTAGCTGTTTTTCTTGTAAAAAATGTGGACTTCTTACCACTGGATGACACAGGGATTGTATCGTGCAGTCCTTTTTCAGTTTCAAAAAGCAAATATCCGTGCTTGTAGCTCATGAATTTCTTGTTGAAATTTCCAACAGCGTTCACGAGAGTTTGTTTCCCTTCTCACGGACATGTCGCTGGTTCGTCAGATTTGTTGATTAAAACTCGAAAAATGCTCTTAAAATCCTTGGTTGACTTAAAAAAAGTCATCATAAAAAATGTTTGGAAGACAAAAATTGATTTAAAAGCAAAATAAATAAGGAAAGCAGCTGAAGTAGGCAGGAGCAAGCCGGGAAGCGTCTGCACTCTTCGGAAGAAGGAAGTAATAATGTACCATTTGGGGATCCTTTTTTTAGCTTCCAACAGCTTTAGTTTGTTCTGTAAATTGTTTAATTTCCTCTGCCGTTGTTTCCTTTTGGCCGAGGCGATGGCAATTACCCTGCCCCTCAAAACTGTTTTTGCTGCATCCCAGAGAATGGGTTGAGAAACTCCACCATTATTGTTTTCCTCTACATTAATCTCAATGTCCTTTGTTCTTACAAATTGTGGATCATTTAATAGACGAGCATCAACTCTCCAAAGTGTGTTTTTTGTTTCTGTTCAAGCTCTGCAGTGATGTAAATAGGGGCATGATCATTTAGATCTATTGTACTCATGTTTACTTCTGTAGTTTTGGACCTATCTTTGTTGAGAATAAAAAAGTAGTCTATACTAGTATAGATCTTGGGCCGTATTTTGCCGTGGGCGTAGCGGAGCTCACTTCGTCACATCTTGCAGTTGACGTCGCAGGGTGTGGAATTCTAAACAAGAGGTGTGATCGTCCCAAAATATGAGGCGGAGTAAAACAACTCGAGGGCGTGGTGTGGTGCGTTCTGTGCATTGCCAGAATCGTAATCAGAATCAGAATCAGAAAGGGTTTATTGCCATTGTCAATGAACTAAATTCACAAACATAGGAACTTGTCTCGGCGTTAAGATGCAACATAAAAAACTGATCAATAATAAAACAAACATATATTCAATCACAACGGCATGCATTAGGAAACAGTTCAAATGTACTATAGTACAAGATAAAAATAGGCATTACTATGTACACAAGAATTACAGTTAAATTTACAGTTGTAGTGCAGAAAGTGATTGAATAGTTGCAGTTAAAGTGGCAGGTGATAGAAGTGTTCATGAGTCCAGCGGCCGAGGGAAAGAAACTATTCTTGAGGCAGGAGGTTCTGGTCCGGATGGACCGTAGCCTCCTGCCTGAGGGGAGTGGTTCTAATAGACCATGTCCAGGGTGAGAAGGGTCAGCTGTGATCCGACCTGCTCGTCCCAGAGCCCTGGAGACGTACAGGTCCTGCAGAGATGGAAGTCTGCAGCCGATCACCTTCTCAGCAGAACGCACAATGCGCTGTAGTCTCTGTTTGTCCCTGGCTGTGGCTCCAGCAGAGGGCGCTGTAGTCTCTGTTTGTCCCTGGCTGTGGCTCCAGCAGAGGGCGCTGTAGTCTCTGTTTGTCCCTGGCTGTGGCTCCAGCAGAGGGCGCTGTAGTCTCTGTTTGTCCCTGGCTGTGCAAGCTGGTCCGTTCGGCTTGGTCCAGCAGAGGGCGCTGTAGTCTCTGTTTGTCCCTGGCTGTGGCTCCAGCAGAGGGCACTGTAGTCTCTGCTTGTCCCTGGCTGTGGCTCCAGCAGAGGGCGCTGTAGTCTCTGTTTGTCCCTGGCAAAGGAATCAGGTGACAATCGTGTAGTGAATAATAAATGGAACAGGTTTAAAACAGACCAAAAAAACGACAAACCATATTTCATCAACATTAAACGTAATAAAAGGCTGCCCATATCAAAATACTCTGATTAAGTTCAAAACACTGATTTAAATACATCAACAGGTCTTCGAATGATTCACATGAATGTGCAAAGTCTTCAATCTAAAATAGACTTTATTAGAGTGTGGGCAAAACAAGCAAATCCTGATTATATTTGTATTTCTCTGAAACATGGCTCACCTCCAGGATCTATATTCCATTCTGATGGACCTACTAAAGGAGGCAGAGTAGCAATATTTATAAAATCTTAACTGCATCTGTAATATACCAAAGTCTCCAAGTCAAAGAGTTCTGAATACAAAGTCCTCGAGGTGAGTTTGGGGAAGAATAATCCTGGGAAAATGACAGTTGTAGGGTTTTATGGTTCTCCGTCTGCTTCCTGTGGGGGAGCTAGAGGACTTCTTTACCTTCCTTTCTACTTTAGATAATTCTGAGTTACTTGTTTTTATTTTAGGTGACATGAATATTTATTTGTTGTCCAAAACTTCTAAAAAACTATTGTAATGAGTTAAACCTCACACAACTTATTACTGCTCCCACCCGACCTGACCCTAAAGACCCACTTAAATCAGGAATCAGGAATCAGGATATATTTATTGCCATTGTCAATGAACAAATTCACAACATAGGAACGTGACTTGATGACAGATGCGACATGAAAGACATGCATAAAGAGCACCGGCCACCGGGGCGCCCTCGCTTTCGCGTGGCGCCTACTCGGGTACTTGGCAACATTACTGGACATTATCTTAAGCCACAAGCCTCAGAATGACCATTGTAGTGGTGTCTTTCCTCTGGACTTTAGTGACCACTGTCCTATTGGGTGTGTGCGGAATACAAAATGTGTTAAATCCAAATCAAGTATAACTGTTAAAAGGTCCTACAAGCATTTTAATGAGCATTTCTGTCTGATCTGTTCTGTGGTGACATTTGTTTGACCACTAGTGTTCCAGAACCCAACACTGATAATCACGCCCCTCTTAAAAGAGTCAGGGTCAAAAATAAGAATAATCCCTGGTTGTGTCCAGACATCGGTGCATTATCTCGTGAACATGACAGACCTGGACAGAAGCCATGGCAACCAAATCAGCAGCAGATTGGCAGCAGTTTTGTCATAAACACAATAAATATGTCTCTACTGTTCATAAAGCCAAAACATCTTACTACGTCAAAACTTTCACGGAATCTCAGAGCAATTCTGCAAAATGTTGGAAAACCGTTAAATTCTTATCGCAAATTTCTACTTCCTCTTTACCAAATGAAATAATTAAAGATTCAATCAGCTTGTAGAAAAAGATTCAGTTGTAGTCATCTGGACTCTGTTCTATAAAAACAATACGTTTCGTACAAGTCTGAGGAGTTCTCAGACTTGTTTCACAGATTGAGAATGACTCTTGGATGAGAGTCGAAACGTATCGTTTTTCTAAAACAGAGTCCAGATGAAACAACTGAATCTTTTTCTACACTATATCTACATGTACGACAATATATGGTAGCATTGTGATGATGGTGATGATAATGTAACACATTTTTACTGTTTGAAAGCATACAGCAGGGCTATTCAACTTAAGGCCCGGGGGCCAGATCAGGCCCGCCAAACGATCTGATCCGGCCCCCAACCCATCTTCCAAATATTATTATTATAGATTTTTTTTCTTGTTTTCTGGTTTAATTCTGGGTTAGTACAAGTTTAAACCTGGTTTTCTGTTTTTTTCTGGCTTAGTCATTTAATTCTGCTTTAGACCTGGTTTAGACCTGGTTTGATTCTGGGTTAATCTTTGTTCCGACCCGGTTTGTAGCGTATCTGGCCCAGTGGCCACGGCCCCCTGAGAAATCTGGTCCTCAGGAAAATTAAGTTGAATAGTCCTGGCATACACTCATGCACATATATGTACAAACAAACATACACCCAAGCAAACACACGTGGGCACACAAACACGCACGTACATGCAAACACATGCACACACACGTACAAACACGCGCACACACGTACAGACAGGCGCACACACACATACACACACACACACACACACAATCAACCCGCTCTGAAGTTTCTAGATTGTTGTCTCTCTATTTGTCTAATGTCTGTACTGTTGTCTGTCTTTTGCTGTTTTTGTTCTGTTGTCCTCATTATTGTTACTGTTTTGTATTTGTAAATAAAGAGGGGAAAAAAACATGTCAGAAGACATTGAGACATATGTAGGGATAACGATAATGGCGGAGTTTCCCCACCCATTATTTGGGATGCAGCTAAGGCTGTTTTTAGGGGCAAAGTAATTGCTTTCTCCTCAGTTAAAAAGAAACAAAAGCAAGCTTATATATATATATATATATATATATACATATATAAATAAATGTTTTTTTCCTGTGTCATGTTTAGTGTCTGAGGTGCATTAACAGAAAGAGGACATTTTGCGAGCGTCTCCACTTGGGACAGAGCTGCTGTCCCAAAGAAACCACCTCTCGTCGGTCCTGCCAGCCTGAGTGTGTTTCGGTGTGTGTACCCCCCCCCCCCCCTGGGGCTGGTCTCATCACTCAAAAAAGACTTTCAGCATTAACAGTTTTGAGAATTCAAGGTGTTATATGTGTAAGTTATCAACCACTGGTTTAGCCAATCAGAGCGTAGTTGACGACAGCCCTGCCGAAAAAACTTCTGTTCAGCTGATGTGTCAAGAACCAGCTGAAAGAACTGACCAAGGTCCACGATCAAACTTCTTGCTTCTTATGAAGTATGAATTGGCCTTAATGTAGGTCATTGCAGCAGTCTGGGGTGTGCGTTGGGGGTTTGCGCTTCAGGTTTTTCAATTATGGGAACAAATTGAAAAGCAGAAAATCAAACACTGTTGCTCACTTCTTTCATTGCCTGTATATGAGGCCATGACAAACATCTCCCACAGGGGGTGCTTTTGAATGCCAGTTATTAGTCATTGGTTCTGTCACTATCACCATATATCAGAATCAGCAAAAGGTTTATTGCCATTGTCAATGCACAGAATTCACACACATAGGAACTTGTTCCTTAATTAAGGTAACATAAAACACAGAGCATTAATAAAAACAACATATATGAAATCCAAAGGGCATGCATTAGATTTAAAATTACTATAGTATAAAATAAAAATGCATAGATGGAAGTCTTGCAGCAGAACGCACGATGCGCTGTAGTCTGTTTGTCCCTGGCTGTGGCTCCAGCAGAGGGCACTGTAGTCTCTGTTTGTCCCTGGCTGTGGCTCCAGCAGAGGGCGCTGTAGTCTCTGTTTGTCCCTGGCTGTGGCTCCAGCGTACCACACGGTGATGGAGGAGGTGAGGATGGACTCAATGATGGCCTTGTAAAACTGCACCATCATCTGCACTGGCAGCTTGGCTTTCCTCAGCTGCCGCAGGAAGTACATCCTCTGCTGGGCCTTCTTGATGAGGGAGCTGATGGAGGCTCCCACTTGAGGTCCTGGGTGATGGTGGTGCCAAGGAAGCGGAAGGAGTCCACGGTGGTGATGGGGGAGCCTGTCATGGTGACGGGGGATGGGGGCCGTGACTTACGTTACGTCCACGATCATCTCCACTGTCTTCTGGGCGTTGAACTCCAGGTTGTTTACCGCTGCACCAGGACACCAGCCGGTCCACCTCCTCCTGTAGACAGACTCATCCCCGTCCGAGATGAGCCCGATGAGGGTGGTATCGTCCGCAAACTTGATCAGTTTTACGGAGTCATGGCTGGAGGTGCAGCAGTTTGTGTACAGGGAGAAGAGCAGAGGAGAAAGTACGCAGCCCTGTGGAGCGCCTGTGCTGATGGTCCGAGTATCTGAGACATTTTTCATTTTTTGCACGCACTGCCTCCGATCCGTCACGAAGTCAGTGCTCCCCCTGCAAGTGGTGTCAGGCACGTTGAGCTGGGAGAGCTTGTCCTGTAGCCAAGCAGGGAGGATGGTGTTGAATGCAGAGCTGAAGTCCACAAACAGGATCCTGGGGTAGGTTCCCTGGGAGTCCAGATGATGCAGGATGAAGTGGAGTGCCAAGTTGATGGCGTCCTCAAGTCCTTCACCTCGATGGCGTCGAGGTGAAGGACTTGAGGTGGGGCAAGACCAGGCGCTCAAATTACTTCATGACTACAGACATCAGCAAAATAGCAGCCCCTTATGTGGGTTGGAAACATTTTATATTGGCAGAATTTAGAATTGATCTCTCTCCAGATATCGATTGACCATAAATTATGTATTAATTTACGAAATTTAGTATTTATAGATTTGCCAGTACTTTGTGAGACATCCAATGTCAGCTGAACATGTAAATTCCAGTTGCCGCCACAGACAAGGGTTCCCTCAGTGGTTTGCAATCAAATCTACAATTTCAGTATAGAAAGTGAGTCACTTCCTGTTGGAGCATATACATTCCATTAATAGTTCCTTTGACCAGTACAAATCTGCCATATTCATCTTATCTTTCTGCTTGAGAACAATATGGCCACAACACCCTCTTATGTTTGCCCCTGTATGAGGAATAGCAAAGTCTGTTATATGTCTGTTATACGACTGACGTCTCATCTTTGTTATTATCTTTGACCGCTTAATCGGAGTCAGTATGCCATTAACATTAAAAGATGCGATTCGTAATTTTTCAGATGCCATTGTAGTAACCCAGTTGAAATCATTCTTGCAAATCTGCTTTTGTTACACAGCTCTCTGGTCGAACACAACACACAAACACAGAACACAATAGAACAAACAAAATGCAAAGAATATGCAAAGAGCCCACAGACTGATACAAAAAATAATAAGAAGATGGAAGGGAAACCATTTTCTAGGAAGAAAAAAGGCCCTCCGGTACGGTTGATGACATTTTTTTTGCAGGTCTTGTATGTTTTATTGCATTTTGTATTGCCTTTGTACAGCATTCTGGGTCATTGTGGTGTTTTAAAATGTGCTTTATAAATAAACTCGACTTGACTTAAAGGGAAAGCATGTCAGACCGGATCCAGTGTTGAGTCTTTTGGTCTAGTGAATCTTTTTATTTTTCCCTCCACGTTGAGCCTCAGCATTGAGAGATAAAGCAGAGCGTAATCCACTTTCTTCTCTCTCAGGTGAGATTTCACTTGGTCAAAAGTTTTGCGTTTCTTGACCACTCTTGCAGAGTAGTCTTTGAAGAAAGAGACATGGGGCTTGTTTGATCAGGGATGGCCAGCTGCCAGACGGCTGAATTCAGCCATGACACGTTGTTTATACGTGAAGTTATGGAACTTCAGTATAATAGGCCTTGGACGCTGTTTGGAGCCGGCTCAGGGGCCAGGGAGCGATGTGCACGGTCAAGCTTTATTTTCCCAGCCTTTGTGGAAAATTTTCGATATTCAAGGTAGAGATTGTGTCTTTCATATCAGTGATTTCATTCTCCAATGCTGTGGCTCAGTTGGCCAGTTCATTAGTCTTGGATACATGTTAGAATTGTGTTCTCATACACTAGGGCTGTGCTCAATATATTGATATCGTGATATATCGTGACAGACTTCTTGGCAATATATGTATCGATACAGAGATGCGTATCGTGATACTTTTAAACAACATAAAGTCATAAGAAATTGTAGAATTCTACACTTTAGAACCTACAGACTGCTGCAGCAAGGCTGAATCAGAGGAGCTGAAAATGTGACTTAATCATAGAACAGTTGTATTCTGATATTGAGGACTGTGAACATGAAATTCTAATGCATTTCGTTATTCTGCTTAATCACAACATACGTAATTGCCACTTGACTGATTTAAAACTAGGATATTTACCACATGTACAATCTCACCAAATAAAGTCATCATTTGAAAAACATGAGAACAAGTCATATGCACTTTGACTTCTGATAAAAGGAAACTATGAAGCTGCTGGGAATGTGAAACATAGAAAGTTGTAGCCCACTTATTTTCAGTCAGGCTTTTAAAGAGGAACTCTCTGACAAATGCCCAAACTTGTGTCAATCAGACCATCCTCCAGACACCAGCGTTCATATATTTAACAGAGAAAATATAGCCAAGATTTACCAGTCGGAAATCCCTTCAGCAGAGCTCAATAAAGCTCAGAACAAATCAGAATCAGCGGACCGAAACGACTCCAAAGGGCTTCGTTTTGGCCAGGCGTTTTAGGATAAACCAGGCCCTGAGCTTAAGGCTTACTTTCCATCAACTAGAATACAATGATATGCAGTAAAGGTTAAAATATCAAATGGCAGGCAAACACAAGTAGACCTAAGTGCATCTTCTTGGTCTTACCAACACCAGCGCGCCCTCCAGCCCCTCCGCCTCGTGTCCCCGCGGCACGGAGCCTTCTCGCGGGTGCAGCAGCTGTCCCTGGAGCGTGCTGACCCCAGACCACTGCTCCACGAACACCTCCAGCAGGGCGAGCTGCTCCGCGGCGGACAGCGCCCCGCACAGCGCCCCGCACAGCAGCCCCAGCAGCGGGCAGAGACAGTACCAGCGGGCCGCCTCAGCCATGCCCCGCTCCCGGCCCGACACACGGACGAACACCACTCTAAACTCTGTCACTATCTAAAGACGTGTCATTCTGCAAGCTTTTGAGGATCGCTACAGGCCGAGTCTCAGCCGTCCATGGTCCTGAGCCACAAACAGCTGAGGATGTAAACAAGCACATTCTACTTCCGCTCTAACCCGGAAACAAAACACAGAAACAAAACAGAAACGAGCTACTGTCCTGCAAGGGCGTATTATGGGTGTATTATGGGTTTATGGCTCTATCCACCTTGTTCCAGAAGCCCGTCCGGGTGCCGCCACACGACGTTATCCTTCCTCCGATTGTATTAGTTAACACAGGGCTGTGAACTCCAGAGAAAAGAAGTTCTACACCGCCCACGGAATCGGTGCATTGTTGACTAGTTGGTCACGTGAACGTTGGACATTTTCTCCGTTTTGTTTTATGGCGAGTGGCACTCAGCAAATTAGGTGCATCTCCGCAATCTACTGTTCGTGTCTAACTTGGTGCTGTATGTGCAGTACTCACATTATCCAGTCCGTCTCAAAGTCCAGCAGAATGTGCAAACCCCTCCCTTTGTATCTGCAATTTTCCCCCTGTGACATCGTTAACGTGCAAAAATGTCCTCGCTGCATCAAGTATCACTTGATCACTATTCTTTCCGACCTTCCCTAAGTCCACAAGCACAATTTATGACCATAACAATGAAGGATAAAATATTGTTTTTATCCACAGAGATAGAATCTTTGCTCTCTTGTTTCTTCAGTATTTTCCCCACATTCCTTAACTTTCTTCACGGCTTCAGTGTGTTTGTTACATTGCGCCATGGGAGACGTCAACTTTGTCGTAGAGCTATGAAATTCGGGACAAGCATTCCTCTTGTGAGGACAAACATTTTTGTATTGTGGCCACGCCCCCTGACCAACCATATGGCCGCCATTTTGATTTCAAAATGAAAACAGTAATTTTGCTCACGTCGAACTTTAACAAACTCCTCCTAGGGCTTTCATTTGCGCAAAACGGGCCCAATGTAGACCAAATTTTAATCAGTTGTTAAACTTTCAAGCTTGGACCTGTTCATTGCTATTGCGCCCCCTACAGAGGGAAATTTAAATTAACATGGAGAGAAAAATTTAGTTTTACGAAAATGTTCCAGATTTGGCCCAAAATTCTACTTTGGTGTCCCAGTCAAAAAAGCAGACTTATGCCATATTTTTTACAGCTTAGCTGTAGCAATGACATCCAATGTTATCCTAATGGGAAAATTGCAACATCGCTGAAATTTCCACATTTTTACGCTTCACACTTTAACAAGCTCCTCCTTGGGCGATCGCCCGATCAAGCTCAAATTTGAGGAATATCATCTTCAGGAGTGGGGTATCAAAAGTTATAAAAAATGTTATCATACGAAATACAATGTCTCTATGGCATAGCTGCAAATTTGTCCCATAACTCTAAACATTTTACCATTAACAAAATTGCTCCCATTTGGTCTTTAGAGTGGCCTCTACACCATATAGTTTTCCCAAATTAAATTAAAATGTTCACAAAACTCTATTTTGGCATAACGAGCAAAAAAATCAAGGGGGCCGAAGTCATATTTTGTATGGTGTCGCCGTAGCGATGATAGAAACCGCCCATGTTATCCCAATGGGACCATTCCCAAATCTCTAAAATGACCAAAATGTTTCACTTTACACTTTAACGAACTCCTCCTTGGGCGACAATCATCTACAGGAGCGGGGACATCAAAAGTTATCCAATTTTTTATTCCAAGTGCTACGGTCTCTGTGCAGGTTGACAGAGAATTGTGTTAATTTGGACTGGTTATGCACAGCATTAGCTTTGACCCTCTGAACATGCTCATAAACTCACCAAACTTTGTCCAACATTCACAATCGGCAAAGACTTTTGTTTTTTATTAGGCACTTGCAATAAAAAATGGCGTGACAGCGCCACCTACAAAAGTCGAAATACATTGCGCTGATGGGAGATGGCCCGAAGATAAGTTTGTTGTAGAGCCAAGAAATTCCATACACACATTCCTCTCGTTAGGACAGACAAAAAATATGATTGTGGTCACGCCCCCTGACTAACCATTTAGCCATTATTTTGAATTAAAATTAAAAAATGCTGAATCAGTCATTTTTCTAACTTTATACTTTTACGAACTCCTCCGCAGGCGTTAGCCCGACCAAGCTTAAATTTGGTGGACATCTTAAGGAGTGTAGCATAAAAAGTTATCCAAGTTTTATGGACAAGAGCTACGGCATCTGTGCGGTGAAGCTGCAAAGTTGAATGGCAATTGTGTTCATTTGCTCTTAATGTGTCGCCGTCTGTTTTGTTTTTTTGGACAAAGCTCAATACACCACCAGGCCCGAATAAGAAAAGGACTGAGTAAAATGCAGGGAGCCGAGTCCGAAGCGCTTGCGGCTTTAAATATTATTACTTTATCATATTTGAAGGAGGGGTTGTGGGCCGGATTTGGCCCCCGGGCTTTATGTTGAATAGCTCTGACTTAACTGGTTAAGATCTTACTGCCCCCTTTGGTGTACCTCAGGGTTCCATCCAAGGTCCAATTCTCTTCAGCATGTATTTGTTGCCATTAGCATCACTCTTTAAAAAATACGATATCTCGTTCCATTGCTTTGCTAATGACGTGAAAATGTTCCCCTGCAGTCAAATACTTCATCATTTGAGCCCCTGAATCACTGCCTCAGAGACATTAAAGACTGGATGACTCTAAATCTTTTACACTTAAATAAGAAGAAAACTGAAATAGTTTTTTTTGGTGTTTCAGATGTATTAGGAGGGGTGGATAGTGTTCTTGGTCCTCTGTCTTCTTTTAACCTCTCATTTGTGAGAAATCTTGGTGTGCTGACGGATTCTTCTCTTAAGCTGGACAAACAAGTCGGTGCAGTGGTCAAAACCAGCTTTGTTCAGCTGAGGTTACTGGCTAAAGTTAAACCGTACTTACCTGCCAAGGACCTTGAAAGAGTGATTCACTCATTCATTACATCACGTCTAGATTACTGCAACTCTCTTTATTATGGTCTCGATCTGACTTCTCTTAAACGCTTGCAGTTAGTGCAAAACACGGCGGCCCGGCTGCTCACAGGTACAAGGCGTCACCAACACATGACTCCAGTCCTGGCCTCACTGCACTGGCAAGGTACAGGCGTCACTGATCCAGTCTGGCATCGCTGCACTGGCACAGGTACAGGCGTCACCAACACATGACTCCAGTCTGGCATCGCTGCACTGGCACAGGTACAAGGGTCACCAACATGACTCAAGTCCTGGCATCGCTGCACTGGCACAGGTACAAGGGGTCACCAACACATGACTCAAGTCCTGGCATCGCTGCACTGGCACAGGTACAAGGCGTCACCAACACATGACTCCAGTCCTGGCATCGCTGCACTGGCACAGGTACAAGGGGATCACCAACACATGACTCCAGTCCTGGCATCGCTGCACTGGCACAGGTACAAGGGGTCACCAACACATGACTCCAGTCCTGGCATCACTGCACTGGCACAGGTACAAGGGTCACCAACACATGACTCCAGTCCTGGCATCGCTGCACTGGCACAGGTACAAGGGGTCACCAACACATGACTCAGTCCTGGCCTCGCTGCACTGGCACAGGTACAAGGGGTCACCAACACATGACTCCAGTCCTGGCCTCGCTGCACTGGCACAGGTACAAGGGGTCACCAACACATGACTCCAGTCCTGGCATCGCTGCACTGGCACAGGTACAAGGGGTCACCAACAACATGACTCCAGTCCTGGCATCGCTGCACTGGCACAGGTACAAGGGGTCACCAAACACATGACTCCAGTCCTGGCATCG
Organism: Chaenogobius annularis; assembly: GCA_015082035.1. Classification (NCBI taxonomy): domain Eukaryota; kingdom Metazoa; phylum Chordata; class Actinopteri; order Gobiiformes; family Gobiidae; genus Chaenogobius; species Chaenogobius annularis. Next base: position 180,775 of record BJKM01000645.1, read on the forward strand.
CTGCACTGGCACAGGTACAAGGCGTCACCAACACATGACTCCAGTCCTGGCATCGCTGCAGCTGGCACAGGTACAAGGGGTCACCAACACATGACTTCCAGTCCTGGCATCACTGCACTGGCACAGGTACAAGGCGTCACCAACACATGACTCCAGTCCTGGCATCGCTGCACTGGCACAGGTACAAGGGGTCACCAACACATGACTCCAGTCCTGGCCTCACTGCACTGGCACAGGTACAAGGCGTCACCAACACATGACTCCAGTCCTGGCATCGCTGCACTGGCACAGGTACAAGGGGTCACCAACACATGACTCCAGTCCTGGCCTCACTGCACTGGCACAGGTACAAGGCGTCACCAACACATGACTCCAGTCCTGGCATCGCTGCACTGGCACAGGTACAAGGGGTCACCAACACATGACTCCAGTCCTGGCATCGCTGCACTGGCACAGGTACAAGGGGTCACCAACACATGACTCCAGTCCTGGCCTCACTGCACTGCACAGGTACAAGGGGTCACCAACACATGACTCCAGTCCTGGCATCGCTGCACTGGCACAGGTACAAGGGGTCACCAACACATGACTCCAGTCCTGGCATCACTGCACTGGCTTCCAGTTCTCCAGAGAATTCAATTTAAAATGTTTTTTACGTCATTAAAAAGTCATTAAGTGCTAGTTGCGGGAGTTATTGTCCCACCATGTTCCTGCTCGTACCATGCGGTCCTGCTCTCAGCTCCTCCTGGATGTGCCCAGCTCAAAGCTAAAAAGCAGAGGGGGCCGAGCTTTCTCTGTGGCGGGAACCAGGCTCTGGAACAGCCTCTGCATGTTAGAGCTGCTGAGACATTAGAGCAGTTTAAATACTTACCTACCTTACCTACCTTTTCTCTCTGGCCTTTTGACATGAACTGTGATGAGTCATTATTGTTTATTAACTTCATGTGATTATATCTATGTATTACAGCACTTTGGGGTTTTAAAGTTGAAAGTGTGCTTCAGAAATAAACCGTGAAATTGAGCAGAAGCACAATGCACTATAGTCTTTGTTTGTGCCTGGCTGTGGCTCCAGCAGAGGGCGCTGTAGTCTCTGTTTGTCCCTGGCTGTGGCTCCAGCAGAGGGCGCTGTAGTCTCTGTTTGTCCCTGGCTGTGGCTCCAGCAGAGGGCGCTGTAGTCTCTGTTTGTCCCTGGCTGTGGCTCCAGCAGAGGGCACTATAGTCCTGTTTGTCCCTGGCTGTGGCTCCAGCAGAGGGCGCTATAGTCTCTGTTTGTCCCTGGCTGTGGCTCCAGCAGAGGGCGCTCTAGTCTCTGTTTGTCCCTTGCTGTGGCTACAGCAGAGGGCGCTCTAGTCTCTGTTTGTCCCTGCTGTGGCTACAGCAGAGGGCGCTCTAGTCTCTGTTTGTCCCTGGCTGTGGCTACAGCAGAGGGCGCTCTAGTCTCTGTTTGTCCCTGGCTGTGGCTCCAGCAGAGGGCACTATAGTCCCTGTTTGTCCCTGGCTGTGGCTCCAGCAGAGGGCACTATAGTCTCTGTTTGTCCCTGGCTGTGGCTCCAGCAGAGGGCGCTCTAGTCTCTGTTTGTCCCTGGCTGTGGCTACAGCAGAGGGCGCTGTAGTCTCTGTTTGTCCCTGGCTGTGGCTCCAGCGTACCACACGGTGATGGAGGAGGTGAGGATGGACTCAATGATGGCCGTGTAAAACTGCGCCATCATCTGCACTTACAGCTTAGCCCGATGAGGGTGGTGTCGTCCACAAACTTGATCAGTTTTATGGAGTCGTGGCTGGAGGTGCAGCAGTTTGAGTACAGGGAGAAGAGCAGAGGAGAAAGTTCTCATCTGCTCTTCTGTTAAATTCTTCAGCCAGTTTCCGGTCATCTGCAGCTTATGATTGGTGAGATGCCGGAGCCCCCTCCACACGGAGGCGGGGTTGTTGTCAGAGAACTGCTGCTTCAGACGCGTATTGTACTGTGATCTCTCGCTCGAGAAACCTCTTTTGCTAAATCCATACTTTGCGTCTTTGTAGCGCCCCCTGTCACCAGCCCTGTGCACTGCCTCCTTCTGCTGCCTTAACTGCCTCAGTTTTGGAGTGAACCAGGGTTTGTCATTGTTGAAAGTGACTTTGGTTTGTGTTGGTATGATGCTGTCCTCACAGAATCGAATGTATGACGTCACAGTGTCCGTGTACTCATCCAAACTCTCTGTGGCAGCTCTGAAGACCTCCAAGTCTGTAATGTCCAAACACGCACGTAGCTCCTCCACTGCCTCATTGGTCCACTTCTTAGAGGTCCTCACTGCAGGTTTTGAGAGCTTCAGCCTCTGTCTGTACGTGGGGATCAGATGAACCATGGCGTGATCTGACTGTGATCCAGCGTGCTCTGCTCTCTGGTCGGGACTTTAATAAACTGTCTGTACTTTGGTAGTTCGTGGCTGAGATTCCCCTTGTTAAAATCACCCAGGATAATACACAAGGAGTCCGGGAAGGTCCGCTCCACACTCAGAATCTGGTCCGCGAGTGCGCGCTGTGCCACGTGCACGTTTGCGCTCGGTGGGATGTAAACAACAGTCAGAATGAATGAGGTGAACTCACGTGGCGAGTAGAATGGTTTGCAGTTAATGAAAAGATATTCCAGATCAGGAGAGCAGTGTTTGGAGATCACAGTCACATCTGAAGACCAGGCGTTGTTGATGTAAAAACAGACTCCTCCGCCGCGTGTTTTACCCCCGGAGAGACCTTTAAGACGATCCGCACGAAAGAGGCAAAACCCCTCGAGCTGCACGGCGCCGTCCGGGATCGGCTCACTGAGCCACGTCTCCGTGAAGCACAAAACAGGAGATGAAGAAAAGTCTCTGTTTCGTCTCATCAGCAGCGCCAGTTCGTCCATTTTGTTGGAGAGTGAGCGGACGTTGGAGAGGAAAATCCCAGGTAAGGGCGTCCGTGTACCGCGTCTCCTGAGCCGTATGAGGACCCCGGCACGTTTTCCTCGCCTGCGGCGTCTCACTCTTTTAGCCAAAAGAAGGGCTAATTCAGCAGCAGCAGAAACTAAAAAAAACTGGAACTAGGTCCGTAGGAGTTGTTGTGCGGAAGGACAAGAGCTCTTCACGGGTGTAAGAGCACGCAGACACACAATTTACGAACATAATCAGACATAACAAAGAGCACAGAAAGGCCAGGGCATCCGTCTGCGGCGCCATCTTGGTTAAGCGCTAAGCACAAGCAAATGGAACAGTTCACTTTCATTGTGGCGCAGTAATAAACAACCGGCCGATATGGGAACTGTGTGACTATAATGGACAGATTTTTTCAAAACAGTTCTAAGCTCAATATAAATTTACCAAGCACATTTATTTGTATTTATTTGGGCCATTGAAATGTGTAAGAGACACGGTTCCGTTGAGATGAAAATATTAGGCTACTTTCTGCTTAGTCATGACCATGGGCATATGACTGTTTGCAGTTATAAAACATTAGCTCAAGATGTTTATTTTAATGAAGCCAGCAAATTTACAGATTAAAAACTAAAGCCAAGTCTAGAGTAATTTATTTCAGATTTCTGTCTCATAATGCCGGAAAACCACCGCTAAGCAAACACTTACCCAGTTTGTAATTGTGGTAGTGTGTTAGCCTGATAGCCAACTAGCCTGATAGCCTGCTAGCTTGTTAGCTCGGCTAAAGCGGGCTTAGCTGTCCAGGACCATAAACTGCTCTCGGAGAACTGAAAACGTTCTGTTCTGATGTTCCTTTCCAAAAATGAAGATGTCTTTAGTCCACTCTTCCATGTCCAGGTCTGAAGAAAACCTTTTTGAGGGATTTTTTGTTTCTTCTTGGTTCAACTCTGCGCGTTCTCACCACGGACCAACTGACAGCCCAAGCAGCCAATCAGCTTTGAGACGTCAACTGTTCCAAAAATTCTCAAGCAGGCCAGTGTAGGCTAATGAGCTGCTCACAGGGGATTCTCAAGCAGGCCAGTGTAGGCTAATGAGCTGCTCACAGGGGATTCTCACGCAGGCCAGTGTAGGCTACAGTCTGATCCGCTCACGGGGGATTTTCACGCAGGCCAGTGTAGGCTACAGTCTGATCCGCTCACAGGGGATTCTCGCGCAGGCCAGTGTAGGCTACAGTCTGATCTGCTCACGGGGGATTCTCACGCAGGCAGTGTAGGCTACAGTCTGATCCGCTCATGGGGGATTCTCACGCAGGCCAGTGTAGGCTACAGTCTGATCTGCTCACAAGGGATTCTCACGCAGGCCAGTGTAGGCTACAGTCTGATCTGCTCACGAGGGATTCTCACGCAGGCCAGTGTAGGCTACAGTCTGATCTGCTCACAGGGGATTCTCAACGCAGGCCAGTGTAGGCTACAGTCTGATCTGCTCACAGGGATTCTCACGCAGGCCAGTGTAGGCTACAGTTTGATCCACTCAGAGGGGATTCTCATGCAGGCCAGTGTAGGCTACAGTCTGATCCGCTCACGGGGGATTCTCACGCAGACCAGTGTAGGCTTATGTCCGATCTGCTCACAGGGGATTCTCACGCAGGCCAGTGTAGGCTTATGTCCGATCTGCTCACAGGGGATTCTCACGCAGGCCAGTGTAGGCTACAGTCTGATCTGCTCATTGGGGATTCTCGTGCAGGCCAGTGTAGGCTACAGTCTGATCTGCTCACGGGGGGTTCTCGCGCAGGCCAGTGTAGGCTACAGTCCGATCTGCTCACGGGGGATTCTCACGCAGGCCAGTGTAGGCTACAGTCTGATCTGCTCACAGGGGATTCTCACGTAGGCCAGTGTAGGCTACAGTCTGATCCGCTCACGGGGATTCTCACGCAGGCCAGTGTAGGCTACAGTTTGATCCGCTCACGGGGGATTCTCAAGCAGGCCAGTGTAGGCTACAGTCTGATCTGCTCACGAGGGATTCTCACGCAGGCCAGTGTAGGCTACAGTCTGATCTGCTCACGGGGGATTCTCACGCAGGCCAGTGTAGGCTTATGTCTGATCTGCTCACGGGGGATTCTCACGCAGGCCAGTGTAGGCTACAGTCTGATCTGCTCACAGGGGATTCTCACGCTAGGCCAGTGTAGGCTACAGTCTGATCCGCTCACGGGGGTTCTCACGCAGGCCAGTGTAGGCTACAGTCTGATCTGCTCACAGGGGATTCTCACGCAGCCAGTGTAGGCTACAGTCTGATCTGCTCATTGGGGATTCTCCACGCAGGCCAGTGTAGGCTACCGTCTGGATCTGCTCATTGGGGATTCTCCACGCAGGCCAGTGTAGGCTACAGTCTGATCCGCTCACGGGGATTCTCACGCAGGCCAGTGTAGGCTACAGTCTGATCCGCTCAGGGGATCTACGCAGGCCAGTGTAGGCTACAGTCTGATCCGCTCACGGGGGATTCTCACGCAGGCCAGTGTAGGCTACAGTCTGATCTGCTCACAGGGGATTCTCACGCAGCCAGTGTAGGCTACAGTCTGATCCGCTCACGGGGATTCACGCAGGCCAGTAGGCTACAGTCTGTCGCTCACAGGGATTCTCCAGGCCAGTGTAGGCTACATCTGATCTGCTCATTGGGGTTCTCACGCAGGCCAGTGTAGGCTTAGTCTGATCTGCTCACAGGGGATTCTCACGCAGGCCAGTGTAGGCTACAGTCTGATCCGCTCACGGGGGATTCTCACGCAGGCCAGTTGTAGGCTACAGTCTGATCCGCTCACGGGGGATTCTCACGCAGGCCAGTGTAGGCTACAGTCTGATCTGCTCACAGGGGATTCTCACGCAGGCCAGTGTAGGCTACAGTCTGATCTGCTCACAGGGTTCTCACGCAGGCCAGTGTAGGCTACAGTCTGATCTGCTCACGGGGATTCTCACGCAGGCCAGTGTAGGCTACAGTCTGATCTGCTCACAGGGGATTCTCACGCAGCCAGTGGTAGGCTACAGTCTGATCTGGCTCACAGGGATTCTCACGCAGGGCCAGTGTAGGCTACAGTCTGATCTGCTCATTGGGGATTCTCACGCAGGCCAGTGTAGGCTACCGTCTGATCTGCTCATTGGGGATTCTCACGCAGGCCAGTGTAGGCTACAGTCTGATCCGCTCACGGGGATTCTCACGCAGGCCAGTGTAGGCTACAGTCTGATCCGCTCACGGGGGATTCTCACGCAGGCCAGTGTAGGCTACAGTCTGATCTGCTCACAGGGGATTCTCACGCAGGCCAGTGTAGGCTACAGTCTGATCCGCTCACGGGGGATTCTCACGCAGGCCAGTGTAGGCTACAGTCTGATCCGCTCACGGGGGATTCTCACGCAGGCCAGTGTAGGCTACAGTCTGATCTGCTCACAGGGGATTCTCACGCAGGCCAGTGTAGGCTACAGTCTGATCTGCTCATTGGGGGTTCTCACGCAGGCCAGTGTAGCTTATGTTCTGATCTGCTCACCGGGGGTTCTCACGCAGGCCAGTGTAGGCTACAGTCTGATCTGCTCACGGGGGGTTCTCACGCAGGCCAGTGTAGGCTACAGTCTGATCTGCTCACGGGGGTTTCTCACGTTGTGTTGTTGTATTTCAGAGTTCTTTGTACCAAATGTCTTTGCTGTGTATGTGACTGCAGCATCATGTGGACACCCCTGCTTTTGAGGATTACCCCCATGAAAAATAAGAGTAAGAAGTAATCACGTGGGAGGAGGGTCTGATAAAGGCTCGGACTCGAGTTTGATGAAAGTTGGCCGATTTATGACCCGTTACACGCAGTAATGCACGTCTGTGCCGCTGAAGCGCCCGCAGCTGATTGGCTCTCCGTAGATCTATAGGCGGGGATTGCGTGCAGCTCGAGTGACGTCACTATACACAGCGGCGCGCGGGGAGGGTGAGGGGTGAGGGCATTAGTGACTGCGTCCTTCAGGTCCTTCAGGTCCTTCAGCACATCACCGCTCCGCACCGAGCGTTCAGCTGGAGCCATGAGCGGGAGAGCGGGGGATCTGAGGCCCGCGGCAGGCCGCAGCGCTGGACCAGGTCAGTACCGCGGCTCCGTGTGAGTGTCAGGAAGTGTTAGTCACGGTAACAGAGCGTCACCGCGTCAGCTGACACGGGACCGTCCGTTAGATCTGTCACAATCTCGAGACAATTCATGAGTTTCAAATGTATTCATCATTTCTGAAACCCTATGGAATAGCACACTGTGTCAGTGTCAGTGTGCTGTCCAGTGTGTGCTGTTCCAGGTGGTGTGCTGTCCAGTGTGCAGTGTGCGTGTGCTGAGTGCTGTCCAGTGTGCTGTCCAGTGTGCTGTCCAGTGGTTGCTGTCCAGTGTGCTGTCCATGTGTGCTGTTGTGCTGTCAGTGTGCAGTGGTGCAGTTGCTGCTGTTGCTGTCCAGTGTGCAGTGTGCTGTCAGTGTGCTGTCCAGTGTGCTGTCCAGTGTGCTGTCCAGTGTGCGTGTCCAGTGTGCAGTTGTGCTGTCCAGTGTTGTCTGTCAGTGTGCAGTGTCTGTCCAGTGTGCTGTCCAGTGTGCAGTGGGCTGTCCAGTGTTCTGTGTGCTGTCCAGTGATGCAGTGTGCTGTCCAGTGTTCTGTGCTGTCCAGTGTTCTGTGTGCTGTCCAGTGTGCAGTGTGCTGTGTGCTGTCCAGTGTGCAGTGTGCTGTCCAGTGTTCTGTGTGCTGTCCAGTGTGCAGTTGTGCTGTCCAGGTTGCTGCCTGTGTCTGTCCAGTGTGCCTGTCCTGTGTGCTGTCCAGTGGCTGTGTGCTGTCCAGTGTGCTGTCCAGTGGGCCTGGTCCAGTGTGCTGTGTGCTGTCCAGTGTGCTGTCCAGTGTTCTGTGTGCTGTCCAGTGTTCTGTGTGCTGTCCTGTGTGCTGTGTTCTGTGTGCTGTCAGTGTGCTGTGTGCTGTCCAGTGTTCTGTGTGCTGTCCAGTGTGCTGTCCAGTGTGTGTGCTGTCCAGTGTGCTGTCCGTGTGCTGTCCAGTGTGCTGTCTGTGTGTGCTGTCCAGTGTGCTGTCTGTGTGTGCTGTCCAGTGTGCTGTCTGTGCTGTCCAGTGTGCTGTCTGTCAGTGTGCTGTCCAGTGTTCTGTGTGTGTGCTGTCCAGTGTTCTGTGTGCTGTCCAGTGTGCTGTCCAGTGTGCTGTCCAGTGTGCTGTCCAGTGTGCTGTCCAGTGTGCTGTGTGCTGTCCAGTGTGCTGTCCAGTGTGCTGTCCAGTGTGCAGTGTGCTTTCCAGTGTGTGCTGTCGGCATGCCAACTAATCAATCACGGACATTATGGTTTGTTTATATTCAAACCAAAATGTGATTGATAAAAATGAATCCGATGTAAGTAAGTAGAGTGACCAGAGCGACATGAGAGGCTCTTGCTGTTCACATAGCCTAATAATCTTTTAAACAAAAATCTGATGCTAAGCCACTATGTCCACACTGTGAAGCAGTAATGCAGGAGGAAATCATCCTATACACGCAGTTGGCCTAAGCTCTATGAAAGCTCTGAAAACACATGTGTGAAGTAACTAGCTAATATTATGTATGTTACTGAGTTGTGTTGAAGTGTCTTTGGAAAGTTAGCTATATTCTACTGAGTCCAACAAAGAGCTCATAACTCGACTGCTGCAATTACGGGCTAATGGAATGATGGCGTGCTTACTGCTTCAATAAAATATGTTGTTATCATTATAACATATCTATAAACCAGGCCTTTAGAGTCTAGTGTTTCCTAACCTTTCTGACAGACTCTTATGACAGTAATCACAGCATGCATTTTATTTGCGGTTCACAGGCTTTGTAAGCACCACACTGTATTAATTCAGTCCACATCAGTGTTTCATTATAGCCACAGCTGACGTGGGGCAGAAGGAAGCACGGTAGCCAATCTGAATCACCAACCACCTCAAATCACTCATCAACACACCACATTCATACAGCTAACTGTGCATGAAGAACTGTCTTGCCCTCTGGTTGGAGCTGGGATTGAACTGTTGAGCTTTGGGTTCAAGGGCGTTCTTCCCACTCGTAGCATGAGTGCGTAGCATCATCAGGTGCAAAGTGCAGACTTGACACACCCTTTTTACTGCCACATTGGCTCATGGTCATCGGAGTGTATCTTGAGAAGTGCCATTTAAAGCCAAGGCTTGATTACTATAATGACAGCGCTTTGAGACTGATGTTTTACATGACTGTTTCTCAAACTGTGGTATGTGTACCGCTAATGGTTTACAGTGGGGCTGCACGATTTGGGATCAGATCAGATCTGATCAGAATTGCGATTGTGATTAGGTTTGTGATTTATGTTTTAATAATATATTTTATTTTTAGAGTGAAGTCAGCTATAATGATTATGTGCGGGATTTTTATTGCCCCTTTAAGACATCCAAAGATGCTTTAAATGGCATTATTAATTCAATTCAATTCCATTTATTTTTGTAACGCCCAAAGTCACAACAGCGGTTGCCTCGGGGGGCTACAGTGAAAAATAGAATAAAAACAGAATAAACAGTGTTCATAGGGACTTGGTGATGTCCATGTCCATTGAATGTATTCACTCCACACTACTACAGTAGCCACAGCTGCCCTGGGACAGACTGGGAAATTAGTCTGTCCGTTGGCCCCTCCCACCATCACCAACATTAACTCACACACCACGTTCATATGAATTTGTTTTTGTCGTCCTTTTCTTCATTTTAATGTAGACCAACATTAACCCTAGTTTGGTCTAGTTTGGACCATGTTTGGCTCTACTTTAGGCCTGATATAGTCTGAGTTTAGATTTGGTGGAATGGTGAGAAATGTTTCAGAACCTTTGTTTTAGGTGATTTTGCTGTTATTTGTGCTTTCTCTGCGTCTGTTTCAGTTTCGAGAGAAGATCCAAGACATCCTGCCCCGCCTTCCCACACAGCACGACCACTTCCTGTTACGCTGGCTCCGAGGTGAGTCTGTGGTGACATGAGGGAAATGAGCCAATGGCACTTGTGTAAGGAGGAGACACACGGCTGGGATTACTGCTCGATGTATCAGACTAATCCATATGTGGCTAATCGCATTAAAGATGCGCCATGGCCAACACTCTCCTCTGTGAAAGATGTTCCACTGGCCACTGACTGCCCTGTTCACATGTTCTATGCATTGCTCTTAACCACTGGGCCAAAGCTCACACATCACGCGGAACATAAATGGAAGTATTATTATAATTAGAACGTTTCATGATTTAGTTTCTTTTGATAAGTGCCTATGACAGGTTTTTGTGATTTCCTATTTTTGGCTTTATGTGGTGGAAGAAAGCTGTTATAAATATAAATGAGAGTTTTACACTAATAAGTGTCAGTTTGTTAGGAAAATTGTAAAAATCGGTGAACAATGCCAAAATTAGAGCAGAGTTCTAAAACATATTGATGGCATCACACTGTGAGACTCTGAATTCATCCAAAAGTTTGGAACAATTTACACTCTTTAAACTTGAATTCAACAAAAAATTCTTCAAATAATATATGAGAATTCTATATGAATTCTCATATATTATTTGTCAAATCAACAGTGCTGTGACAATAGAGGAGTTTGGGTGTAGTATGTACAACATGGTAGCTAAGTAACAGTTATGTTACAGTTACTGTGTGATGTCATAATTAACAACCAGGAAGTGATATTTTAAATCTAGAATAGAAAGAATTGGGATAAACGTTGTAAAATTTTAACAAAATAAACTAGTTTTCGTAAAATGAGTTCAACCTGTTATAGGCACCTATTTTTATTTACAGGGTGCAGCAGCTAAATGTAGCACTGGGGCTGAAGCAGGCCTCAGTGTTTCTGCAGTCACAAGGCATTAGCTGTAATCCACGCTGGTGGTTGTGACACTCTTGAGCAGGACTTTTTCCACCAGAGCTAAGCACATTAGACATGCAATCAACAATAGTGTTCTTGTCCAGGCCAGTCACACTGTAACAATGTCTCAATCCAAATCTTCAAAGCTGGTCTTTCAGTCCTCTCTGCACTGAACTGCACCGTTTAACCTCATCCTCCTCAACTCTGTTTGTCTCTTGTTTTTCCAGCTCGAAACTTCAGTGTTCAGAAGTCTGAAGCCATGCTGCGCAAGGTAACACTCACACACACACACACACACACGCACACACACACGTACACACAGAACCCCCGACGTACACACAGAACCCCGACACCCACAGCGCCCGGGGAGGAGGCCTCTGACCAGAGGGACACCGTCTCTGCTTTACAAACCAAAGTGGCAGAATTGACAAACCAGGTGTGTGTTTTGACGGACAAAATGGACGACCTGGAGAACAGAGAATGCCGATGTAATCTGCGGATTTACGACATTCCAGAGGACATCGAGGGTACAGATGTGGTACATGGAGACCTGGATTCTCGAATATCTCAAACTTCCAACAAAAGCTGGGAAAATAAAGCTTGACCGTGCACATCGCTCCCTGGCTCGCAAGCCGGCCCCGAACCAACATCCAAGAACTATTATACTGAAGTTATAAACAGTGTGTCATGGCTGCATCCAGACGTCTTGCCATGGGCCAACCAGGATCAACCAAGCCCCAAGTCTCTTTCTTTAACGACTACTCACCGCAAATGGTCAAAAAAGCTTTTGATGCGGTGATAACCTGCTTTATCCTGCAATGCTAGGATCAGCATGAATAGAAAAATAAAAAGATTCACTTCAGAGGAAGAGGCGTTGTCATTTGCCAATTCAATGCAGGATCCGGTCTGAAGTTTTCTCCCTATTATTTTCTTTATTTAAATGAAAGGGACCTGGACTATAGTGGAGACGTGAGTGGGCCAGTGTATTCCAATTTTGGTTTGTAAATGCCAGGGTGAAAAGGTTATAACAACCATACCGTACTATTTTTGGATCAGTCTGTGGGCTTTTGCATGTTTTGGGCATGAGCTCTTTTTTAAAATATTTTTTTGTGCTTTTGTGTTTGGTTTCTGTGTTTGTGTGTTGTGTTCGACCAGAGAGCTGTGTAACAAAGTAGATTTACAAGGACGATTTCAACATGGTTAATACAATAGCATCCAAAAAATTACGAATAGTATCTTAATATTAATGGCATATTGGGTCCAATTAAACAATCAAAGATACAAACAAAGATGAGAAAGAAAACACATTTCTATTATTTACCTTCAAGAAACCCATTAAAACCACTTACAACATAAAAAATTAACTACATTTGGTTATAACAGACTTTAATATTCCTCATACAGGCGCAAACATAAGAGGGGTGTGGCCATATTGAGCAGAGTTTTGAACACAAAGATAAAGATGGCAGATTTGTACTGGTCAAAGGAACTATTAATGGAAGTGTGTTTACTTTGAGAAATGTGTATGCTCTAGCAGGAAGTGACCTCACTTTCTATACTGAAGTTGTAGATCTGATCGCAAACCACTCTGAGGAAACCCGTGTCTGTAGCGGCGACTGGAATTTACATGTTCAGCCGACATTGGACGTCTCAAACTCACAAAGTACTGGTAAATCTATAAATAATGCATTTCGTAAATGAAACATTATGTAGGGTTGATCAACATCTGGAGAGAGATGAGTCCTAATGTCAGCCAATAAACACATTTTTACAATCCACATAAGAGCGATACTAGAATAGACTACGTTTTTTTATTAAAAATGGGTCAAACGGTGCTTTTAAAGAAAAAAAATTGAAAGCGGCAGAGGGAAAAAGCGGCTCACTCTAACTTCATACCAGAAGTCCAGACTTACCCATTTAGATGGTAAACAGAATCTCTTAGATCAGGGGTGTCAAACTCATTTGGGCCAGGGGCCGCTTTTCGACGCTCAGGCTGGGTCGCGGGCCGAACATAATGTAAAAAATAAAACAATGAAAAATATAGCAAATGTTATATAGCCTAGTAATAGTTGTATGTGGACACTGTGGCACTAATCTGCAGCAGGTGAAAGACTGAGTCCATATTCATGCAGCAGCAGCAGGAACAGGAACATGGACGTGTAATATGATTCTGATATGAAATGATGAGATCACTATTTTTACAGTTTAAGCTTATTTTAGTGACAAATGATTCATGTGGTGAATCAAATGAGAGCTCAAAGCAGCTTCACTCTGTCATGTTCAGACTTTATTACACTCTGACCTGTGTTTTTTACCTGTGGCTCAGGATCTGTCCAGGTTTTGCACTGGTTTGGATGTTTCCTCACAGAGTTGTCAGCAAAGAAGTTTGTTTTCTTGTTGTTAGCTTCACATTAGCGCCGCTTTTAGCACAGCTCTAAACGTCCACAAAACTGCCTCTTTTCTTCATTCCTCGTGTTTCCACGATCTGCCCTGGGCAGAGCGCCTATAGGTCATCGCTGCCGGTGTGTTCGATTTTAACCTGCTGCGATGAGTGTCGCTGGTCGCTGACGTTTGTCGCCTCCCGTGTGTCGAGCCCAACAGCCTCGCACACACAGCAGCGCAGAGCAGCGCGGGGGAGGGGCCGCGGCTGCAAAGGATTGTGGGAATTGTAGTTCTAGCGAATAACACGCGATATATCTATTGGAAATGAATAATTATAAACTAGAAATGTTCGGCGGGCCAGATGAAAACGTTCTGGCGGGCCACATCTGGCCCGCGGGCCATGAGATTGACACATTGTGTCTTAGATATTTAGGTGTGGTCCTCCATAGAGACCTAACAACAATGATGGAGAAAAATTATACCCCTCTTTTTTAGTACTATAAAAAAAACTTGAAAAATGGAAACCTTATACTCTACTTAAGTCTAAGTCAAAGGATGAAACTATAAAAATTTAAGTTTTGCCCAGGTTTTTTATCAAATAATTATTTAACAAAATAAAAGGTTTCTTTCTCTCTCTTTCTCTCTCTCCCTCATCTCGCCTTTTACGGTATAAATCGTAAAAACACATACTTTGAAGACGTAAAACTACAGTAGGTGGCAGTAAATGCACCCTTTCAGTTGGCTGCCCACCGCCATTAAAAGTAACACAAAACAACAAGTTTCTCCATCTGATGAGTGGAATAAAGCAATCTTCGATATTAATATGGCAGGGGAAAAAAAAAGAATCCCATTCAAAACCTTACTATTATCAAAAAGAAAAAGGGGACTGGGGTTTGCCGTCTTTGAAATATTACTTTATTTCAGCTCAGATCAGAGCCGTGCTGTGCTGGTGTGACCCAGAATATGACGCTCAATGGAAGAATATTGAGAGTGATTCAGTTGTTTCATCTGGACTCTGTTATGAAAAAACAATATGTTTCAACTCTCATCCAAGAGTCATTCTCAATCAGTGAAACAAGTCTGATGAACTGTTTTTATCCTACTCTGTGAGAGCCCCGCCCACAGGAACACTCCTGGACGAATGAGGGATTACACCGACGATGTTTCTAAGAATTTGGGAGCAAAACCTTGGAACTAGTTCGGGAACTCGAATCCACAGCCAGAAGATTAGCGGATAACAGGAACCATTTGAGGTTCAAATCTCAGATGCAGACAAAACAATACAATCCGAAGAGCCTACAGATCAAACCACCAGTTAAAGACACAGAGCAGAGAAGATCTGGAGGAAGAACTTAAATGCAGATGTTCAGTGAAAGGATCCAAGAAAACAACTTTAGAATTGTAAGCCTGAAAGACAGAACAGAAACTTTGCAGAAGAAATTAACCAGCGTCCTCCCTGAAGAAGCCTTCAAGAGAGTGATGGATTTTGACACAGACAGCACAGGAAGCGCAGCACAGAAAGAGCAAGGAACGCCAAATCAAGAACTTTAACATCTCTTGAATGAAAAGGACCAGGGAAGGACCAGCAGGACAGAGTATAGGGACTGACCTAAGGAAGACCAGCAAAAACTATTGGATCAGACCGCGTCCTGTCTCAGGCTGAAGAAAGACGTGCTCTCCAAAAGGCTCAACTTTTCTATTACTTCTAAGCACATCCTACAATGAAGACTACATCACAGCCACAGAAACAGCCATCAGGAACAACAAGATGACAGAAAGTGAGGCTGCAGACCTGAGGTTACGGGTCACAGCGACTCTGAAGAGCGCCAAACCCTCCTCCTTCAAATATCAACAGACAGGGGGCGCTGCACTGTGATTCTTAATACAGCTGATTATGAAGCCAAAGTCCACAGCCTCCTCGAGGACACGAACACATCCGAATGTTTGAAAAGAGACCCGACCAGTGGCTACAAGAAGAAGGTGATGGACTGTTTACAGAAGCTTGAGAAAGAGGAGGCTACAGGCAGGCTCCTGTATTACACACTGTGTCCTGGGGAAGCCATTCCATGCATTTATGGACTTCCCAACATTCACAAAAGAGAATGTTCCACTCAGACCCATTGTGTGCAGCACAGATTCCATCACAATACAATGTGGCCAAGCATTTAGCAACCATCTTGGCACCATTGGTGGGAACTCGGAACATCATGTGGAAAACACACACACTTTTGTGGACAAAGTGAAACATCTCCAATTGGACCCAGATGATCTGATGTTTTCTTATGATGTTGTGTCCCTCTTCACTGCATCCCGACCTCTGAGGCAGTAGCAGCGGTGAGGACGGAGGCTGCAGGAAGACACCACCTACAGGAAAGGACCAAACTGACACCTGAACACATCTGCAAAACTACTAGACATCTGTTCTTAACGCCACATACTTTCAATTCCGGGGACATTTTTACAGACAGATTACAAAGGCTGTGCCTTGGGCTCGGCCCGTCTCTCCCATAGTGGCCAACTTGTACATGGAGCATTTTGAGAAGAAGGCACTGACCTCCTTTTCAGGCATTGCTCCAAGTCTTTGGTACCGTTACGTGGACGACACTTTTGTGACAATTAAGAAACAAGAGCTGAAGCCTTCTCAGAGCACATCAATGCAGTGGACCCACACATCAGGTTTACAAGAGAAGATGCTAAGGAGAACTGCTTGGCCTTTCTAGATTGTTCCACTATCAGAGGAGAAGACGGGAGCTCCAGATAGAAGTATATAGGAAACCCACACACGGATCGAAGACCTGCTCTTTGGCTCTAACCACACTACAGCACAAGCTGGGAGTGATCAGAAACACTACAACACAGAGCACAAGAGGTGCCCACCAGCTCAAGGGCAAGAGGAAAGAGGGAAACACACGTCCGGAATGCTCTCTCAGCCTGTGGATACCCGACTTGGGCTGTGAACAAAGTGAAGAGAACCAAAAGCAGGACAAAGGGACAAAGGGAAACAGAACCAAGAAGGGTGTCTCTGTCCCTTATGTCTCGGGACTGTCAGAAAAACTGCAAAGATTTTTTAGACAACACGAAGTCCCTGTTTATTTCAAACCAGCAACACGTTAAGACAAAAACTGGTTCACCCTAAGGACAAGATGCCGACACAAAAACAGAGCAATGTAGTGTATTCTATCCAATGCAGTGAAGAAAGTTGTAAATAGCGCCACATAGGGAGACTAAACAGCCACTTCACAAGAGGCTTTATCAGCACAGAAGACACGCAAGTTCAGGACCCCAAAGAGCCGTGCATCTTCATCTCAAAGCCACAAACCACTCTATTGAAGACAGTGAGGTGGAGATTCTGAGCAGCGAGCAGGAGAAAAGATGGTTTGAAAGAGGAGTTAAGGAGGCCATCTTTGTTAAAAAAGAGAATCCTTCATTAAATCGGAATGGAGGTTTAAGATTCAACCTTCCAGTTGTTCATAACGGTCTGCTGAAACCCTGGAGACGCCCGGGGCATTCGGATGCTAAACAGGCACTCAAGGTGAGGCAGGGAACAATAGAACAATAGGCCCATCCCAGTTTCAATGGGCTATTATCAGGAGGTCCCGCCCTGTCGGCAGGGCTTTCACAGAGTGGGATAAAAACAGGAGTTCTCAGACTTGTTTCACAGATTGAGAATGACTCTTGGATGAGAGTCGAAATGTTTCGTTTTTTTCTAAAACAGAGTCCAGATGAAACAACTGAATCTTTTTCGACAATGGAACACCCCTGGACGAATGAGGGATTACACCGACATTGAGAGTGATGTTGTGCCGGGGGTTCCTGTGCAGGCTTTACTGGCAGATGACAAACGGTTGAGTCATTTGGAGGAGGTGGAGAACCCTTGGGTGAAGTCCCCCACCTAGAAAGAAGACAACACTTCGCGCAAACATTTATATTGTATTGTGTATTATGTTTAAACTTGCAAATATTCTTTTGAGAGGAAAATTTGGTTTTGTAACAATGAACTTCCCTTTAATACAGCAGATTCATTTAAAAATATATGTAATGGCTCAAATGGATTAGATAATATAAATGTAAGCTTATTGGCCCCTCAATGTAGCTCTTTAAGCATGATATAATTTATTAGTGAGATGAACTCCATGGTCACACTCGGGGGAGGGGCTTATGACTTTGAGAAAGTCCTTTGGCTCACCCCAAAAACAAACAGATTTGTGAAGAATAAAAAAGCGTTCACAGGTAAGATTAGGCTCCGGGACTACCTGTCTCCTCCTCTCTCTCTCTCTCTCGCTCTCCCGCCCTCGAGTTTGTACGTTCCATGGCTTCACTTTCGGCTCGTGCTGGGCCTCAGGACTCCTGCCATGGACACAACCAGCAGTTATCTCTGGAGCATCCTCCTGGCAGCAGCCAAAAAAAATGGATGACACAAAATGCACCGACGACCAAGGACTAGACTGACATTAAAATGGACATACGTAAAATAAAAAAAATTACTGTTGGATTTAATTTGAAAATTGACAAATTTGACAAACTTTGGACAAAATGGGATTTTTTTTTCTTTTCTTTTTGAGTTCTCTAGATGATGATTTTTTTTTTTTCAATTATCTTTTCATTTATATGTTGGATGTCTGCTGCTTTTATTTTGTGTCTGCTCTCTCTCTGGTCTTGCTTTTCTTTTTCTTTCCCTGTGTGTTTGTATATGTTCTTTCATTTAAAAAATAAAAACATTTAAATTAAAAAAGAAAAGAAAAAACGAAACTAAGACATGTAACTTGTTAGGAATCACTGCCTTAAACTAACCAGTGATGTTTTCTAATGTGTTTCTGTTTGCAGCATCTGGAGTTCAGGAGACAAATGGGTGTAGATGTCATCCTGACAGAGTGGCGTCCCCCTGAGGTAAGAGCGAAGGCTCAACGAGGCGATATTTGTCAGTACAAATACAAGTACTGAGCAGCAATGGGGGGTCTAAAGTACAATATACCTAAAATGTACATCTCCATCTTCAGGCCTAACCCAGAACAAAGAAGTATGCTATGGTAGTTAGGTGACCCATCAGCAGCATGAATGATTATACTAAATATGACTCAGGGGTCTGTGTACCAAGTACAAAATGGTAATAGTGGGGGTGGTGGTTGTAGTAGTGGTGGTAGTGGTAGTAGTTGTGGTGGTGATGGTACATTTATATTTATTTATTTATTTATTTAAAGGGACAGTGCATGTTAATGAACATACATACAGTACAATGTAAATATGCCAGAATTTGCATACTTTCCATCGCTGGCAGGTCAGGATAGAAAACATGGCGCCGCCATACGATGTAATCCTTCTTCCGGTTGTATTAGTGAACACAGGACTGCCGACCTCCAGAGAAAATAAATTCTACACAGACTAAAAAGCTTTTTTCAGGCCGCCCAGGGAATTTGTGCTGTTGACTTGTTGGCCATTGGAACTTTGGATATTTTACACAAATAAATCACAAATAAAAATCATGTCATCAGCATATTGTAGTGGCCAGACATTTCCCTCGTTCTCCATTTAAACCAACGGAATTCCCACTGGACCGGAAGTGCGATTACAATGAGAGTGGTGATCACATGAGAAAAGAGGGAAAAGTGGGCGGGGAAGAATAAGGTCAGTAACACATAATACAATCCAAATTACAACATTAATGACAATGATTACAGACCTGGTTCCTCTTGAGCCAGTGTTGGAGGTTTGTCTTAAATGTGCTGATGCTGTTCCAAGTCTGTGCCTGCGACAGTAGCAGTAGTGGTGGTGGAGGTAGTAGTAGTGATGGTGGTGGTGGAGGTTGTAGTGGTAGTGGTGGTGGAAGTAGTAATAGTGGTGGTGGTGGTGTTGCCGGAGGTAGTGGTGGTGGAGGTAGTGGTGGTGGAGGTGGAGGTAGTGGTGGTGGAGGTAGTGGTGGTGGAGGCAGTGGTGGTGGAGGTAGTGGTAGTAGTAGTATTAGTAGTAGTACTAGTAGTACACATGGGTAATCCCACAGGGCTGTGTACTTTCTCCTCTGCTCTTCTCCCTGTACACAAACTGCTGCACCTCCAGCTGCGACTCCATAAAACTAATCAAGGTTGCTGACGACACCACCCTCATCAGGCTCATCTCGGACGGGGACTAGTCTGTCTACAGGAGGGAGGTGGACCAACTGGTGTCCTGGTGCAGCGGTAACAACGTGGAGTTCAATGCCCAGAAGACAGTGGAGATAATTGTGGACTTCAAGAAAGTCACAGCCCCCCCCTCCCCATGACAGACTCCCCCATCACCACAGTGGACTCCTTCCGCTTCCGTGGCACCACCATCACCCAGGACCTCAAGTGGGAGCCCTCCATCAGCTCCCTCATCAAGAAGGCCCAGCAGAGGATGTACTTCCTGCGGCAGCTGAGGAAAGCCAAGCTGCCAGTGCAGATGATGGTGCCAGTTTTACATCACCGTGTGGTACGCTGGAGCCACAGCCAGGGACAAACAGAGACTACAGCGCCCTCTGCTGGAGCCACAGCCAGGGACAAACAGCGCAGACTACAGCGCATTGTGCGTTCTGCTGAGAAGGTGATCGGCTGCAGACTTCCATCTCTTGCAGGACCTGTACATCTCCAGGGCTCTGGGACGAGCAGGTCGGATCACAGGTGATCCTTCTCACCCTGGAAATGGACTATCTGAACCACTCCCCTCAGGCAGGAGGCTACTGTCCATCCGGACCAAGAACCTCCCCCCACAAGAACAGTTTCTTCCCCTCTGCCGTTCCACTTTAACTACAATTTAATCATATCACTCACTGCACAGTTCACTTTCTGCACCACATCTGTAAATTCTTGTGTACATAGTAAGCCTATTTTTATTTTATACTATAGTAGATTTAAATAGTTTTCTCTAATGCATGCCCTTTCATTGTTGTATGTTGCACCTTAACGCCGAAACAAGTTTCGTAATGAATCTTGTTAATTGACAATGGCATTAAACCTTTTCTGATTCTTCTTCTTCTTTGGTGGTGTTATATGGCGGTTGGTATCCATAATGTTACATTACCGCCATTCTTTGGACATTATTCATTAGACCCCATTCTTTAGTTGTTGCTGTTGTTGCCGGGCAGCCAACCGCAAAGGCGCATCCCTTCCTCTTCTTCTTTTGGCTTTCCACAGCAGCTGGCTTCCATAGTGTCACATCACCGCCACCCACTGTAGTTGTGACTCTTGGAGTCACTTTCGCTGTTGTCACCACCTCCATGGTGGTTGGCAATTGTGCGGGTAAGACCACGACGACCAGAAAAACAACGCAGCAGATTATTCACCTTTTTGCATTTATCTCTAGTCTTATCGATGTGCTGTTGCCAATTAAGCTTTTCATCAAAGATGACTCCTAGGAATCTCACTTCCCTGACCTGTTCAAGTACTGCCCATGCAGTGTAAGAGAGACATTCTCGTGCCGATTAGAGAATAAAATCACTTGAGATTTCTGCACGGACAACTTAAATCCCCAATTCAGAGTCTACTGCTCTACCTGCTGTATTGCTCGGCATTTCTTCTTAATAAATCAGAGATTTCTGGCTCTCACCCACAATGTGCCATCCTCAGCATAAAGGCTTCTGCCAACAGAGTAATCTAAATCTTTAAAGATGTAATTTATGATGACATTGAACTGAATAGAGCAGCACACACTTCCTTGTGGGATTCCATTTTCTACCTCATAAACCGTAGAGCAGGGGTCCCATTGCGTCGATCGCGATCTACCAGTTGATCTCGAAGCAGTGGCAGTCGATCTTGAGGCAGTGGCAGTCGATACAAAAGCAAAGTTTATTGGCTGGCGCTAAGATACAGAAGTATATACACACGCTGAGTGAATATATCACATGGTGCGCACATGGAGATCCCCAAAAGTGCGATTGAACCATGAGTTACAATCAGCGCTAGGAGGCTACAATTGTTATTTTGTCCACTTTCTCAGTGAGTTTCAGCAGGAGCACACCGCAGCACAAGCCGACAACACAAGACAACAGCGGAGCACATGAGGGAGGCGAGAGAGGAGAGGGAGTCAGGCCGAGGAATAGTAGGAGGAGGCAGGTAGGGCTAGACTACAGCGTAATCCTACCTGTTCACGCTGTTTCTGTGTCCTTCACAGAGCAGTTTGTTATTAACGTCACCCGAAGGAAAGCTGACTTTCTCGACGTCTCAAGCCCCGCCTCCCAGCGTTACCATGGAGCTTGTCTTATTATAATAACTAATATTTATAGTCAAAAAGCTTCTTAAGAGCTTCAAGTGAGGTGATTATAAGATCACCTTCTAATATTTAGTCTAGTTATTATTTTAGTTTCAGAATTAGTCATCTGTATGAATGGTCCTTTTCTCTGTTAGTCTTGGCTACTTGGACTTCCGATTCCAAGCATAACACAAAATACATGGTATTTCTGCCCTTGCGAAAGACACTGGTGACTGGAAAGCAAATTCTGACTTTCCAAGAAGTAATTCAACCTCTCGGTAACCATGCGCTCCCTGTTGGAATGTCTAATTCAATTCAATTCAATTTATTTTTGTAACGCCCCAAAATAACAACAGTAGTTTGCTCGGAAAAAGGGGGGTAAACAGTGTGAAAACAAAATAAACAGTGTTCATAAGGACTTGGTAATGTCCCAGCGTCCTGTGTCCTTAGACAGATGTCCCAAGCTCCCCTGTCCTTAGACCCTCCTTCTCGGCCAGGAAAAACTACCTAACTCTAAGCGATCGGCCTATAGCTCGATGGGCCGGACGGGGGTTTTCCTGGCTTCAGGACTGGTACTACAATAGATTGTTTCCAAGCTAACGGAATACATCCTGAATCCCAGATGAGATTGAATAGCCTTAAGAGCAGACCAAGTGCGTTATCTGCTAAATGAGAGAGCATATCATAGCACACCTCATCTTTACCTGGAGTCGTTTGTCTTTCCTTATAAAGCGCACCTCGTACCTCATATAGACTGAACGGGAGGTCAAGGAAATCTCGAGTTGAAGGCTGGGGTCTAATCAATTCAACATTCTGTGCCAGAGTATTATCTCTGCATTGCTTTGCTGCAGGTAAGAGATTGTCAGAACTTTGCACAGACACAAAAGTACTCGCCAAAATTACTAGCTTAGCTGCTTCAACACCGTTCTTCACTAGAACTGACATCTCATAACTCCTCTTAACCCAACTCATATGCCTAATCATCCCCCAGGCATCACCAAGTCGCGTTTCTCTTTAAATTCTTGAATAGTGCTGCCTCCAATAGGTTCTTTTGGCCGTTCTGACAGTTCTTCGCACAACTGCACAAGCTTTCTTGAAGCCAATGACGGCATCCACAGAGTGGATTGCAGTATTTAATTCATCCACCTGAGTCAATTCTCCTTCACGCAACCGACAGCCAGCAGTTGTCCTTTGGAAAGCCTCCCAATCTGCACTTGCCAATTTCCACCTCTGGATCTTTGTCTCTCTGCCCACGCAGCTTTCAATGCCCGCTATAGTGCGTATGGGATAATGATCACTTCCGTATTGCACACAATATTATATCAGGTTCCCTACCCATCATTCAGACAAACCAAGTCACTTCGATCAATAAAATCTTCCACCACCAACCCATTCTTGTCCGTACTTCTACCGCCCCACAAAGTGCTGTGTGCATTAAAATCGCCGCACCAAACGGTTTTCCCTTGAACATCCTTGCGAATACCATTTAAAGAATCTAGCATTAGCCCACAGGGTATAAAAGTTCACTACAGTGACCAGTATCATTACCAAACCAAATTCTAATAGCCATAGCTTCTAGCGCTTTACTCATAGTGACAACAGTGTAATTAAGGCCATTCCGAAAAAACATAGCTACACCTCTACCTATACCCTGCACCCTGTCATTCCTTACACTCGTATATCCTGGGAATATAAACTCCCGTCTAGATTGTAGCCAAGTCTCTTGTACACAAATCAACATGAGGTTTGTCCTGCAACGTAGCAACAATACGCTTACATTCTTGGCCATTAGCAAGAAGGCTTCGAGCATTCCATTGCAACACAGCAACTGCCATTAAGAACCACCAGAACATGACGGCAAGGAGGGAATGTCTTTACCCCGTGTCTCCGGGTGGGGAAGATTGTTACTCTGACTCCTTTGCAGCGCGTTTTCTACTTCTTTCCACTCCGAATCCTTTTTCCAAGGTATCTTCTTGGGGCTTTAGCGATGATCCTGATCTTTTCAGACTTCTGCGTTTAAGCAGTACAGTTAATAACTGCCACCATAAAGAGGAAAAATTCTTTCCTTTTCAGAACCAAGACATCCTCAGCACCCTCGGAAGCTTCACCTTTGGAGGCTCCAGACTCGGAAACTTCACCCTTGTGAGCTCCATGCTGACTGAGAGCATCGCTGGTCCCTCTCACTTTGCTCTGGCTGTGAGCAGTGCTGGCACCCCCACCGTATCCACTGTCCCCTCTTTCCCTGGATACTTTCTTGACTGCCTCTGCATAGGATATACCTTGGGAGACTTACATTTTTTCCACATAAACAGCTCTTTTGCTAAATTTGTAGCATCCCCTACATCCCCTGTAGGCTGAGCTATGCTCTTCCCCACAGTTACAGCACTTCAGTTTTGCTCCGTCGTCACATTTCACATACTCGTGATTCCCTTCATGATCCCCTGTTCCCACTGCTGCAATATGACCGTAGTGCTGGCACTTGAAGCAACGTAGTGGTGGAGGAACATATGGCCTCACTGCATAGCTCATGAAGCCAATGGACACTCTACTAGGCAGGCATTTTTCTTCAAACTATAGCAGTACTGACAGGCTGTCACATCTTCCTCCATCTCGGGTAGTTTTCAATCTCCTGGCATCCTCAACCTTAGCTTCAGTTAAGTACTGCTTTACTTCATCCACAGTCATCTTCGTAGGGATGCCTGTGATAACTCCTCTGACCGAGTTTCCTTCAGCATCCGAAATGGTGCTGAACTCTGATAACCTGTAACAACAAGATAAGATGAGGCTTGTTGGAATTTCAAAGTGGCAGAGAACATCGCTATAGAATCAGAATAAGAAAAGGTTTATAACCATTGACAGTGAACAAAATTCACAGGCTGGGAACTTGATTTGGTGATTCGGTGCAACATACAACAATGAACAATGATAAAGCAAGATATATCAAATAAACATGCACTAAAGAAAGACAATTTAAATTGACTAATAAGATAAAGATAGACTTGATAGACTAGATCGAACTACTAAATAACTTAATCTATAGTGTGTTTTAGTTTCAGTGTAGTTAGCTCCTCCCGTCAGAGAGATATAAGGCAGTGACTCAAAAGATCTCTGTCAGAGGAACGGAAGCTTCAAACTTTTTTCCAGTTGACAGAATTCCGTTTTCTTTTGCTATTCCTGGGTTGGGACTGTGTTGTGTGACTGCGGCTTGTCTCTTCCAAGGTGATAGAGAAGTACCTATCTGGAGGTATGTGTGGCTACGACCGCGAGGGAAGCCCCGTCTGGTATGATGTGGTCGGCCCCATGGACCCCAAAGGCCTGTTCCTGTCTGCCTCCAAGCAAGACTTCATCAGGTCCAAGATCCGTGACTGTGAGCAGCTGCAGCAGGAGTGTGACCGGCAGTCTCAGAGAGTGAGCCACACTTCGACCCTCTGCTTTCGATCATGTTTAATATATCAAAGTCGTATGTCTTATACTGCTCACATTCTGCAGCTCAACAGAAACGTGGAGTCCATCACGATGATCTATGATGTGGAGGGTCTGGGTCTGAGGCATTTGTGGAAACCAGCAATAGAAACTTATGGAGAGGTATGTAGCTTTCACGTTTTAGAATTTGATTATGTGATCATTTCAGTGAGGGTGGGGCCTACATAACTCTGTTGGAGATGAAAAATATCCCAATTTATGAGCCACAAATATTGAACTCAATTCAATATCATTTATTTTTGTGACGCCCAAAATAACAACAGCAGTTGCCTCGAATGGCGACAATGAAGCAGTCATTGATCAGTTATCAGGAAGCAGATTAAACAATGTTCACAGGAAAAAAAACAATATAGACGAGCCTCCAGGAGAACCACTCGGGAGGAGAGAGGGGGGGCTCAGCTGATATAGACGAGCCTCCGGGAATCAGGAATCAGGAATCAGGACATATTTATTGCCATTGTCAATGAACAAATTCACAACATAGGAACGTGACTTGATGACAGATGCGACATGAGAGACATGCATAAAGAGCATCAGCCACCAGGGCTGCTCTCTTCCGCACAGCGCCTCCCGGGGTACTTGAACTCTTAGAAAATGAAAAAGCAGTTCAGCAATAAGCATACAATGCATGCTTGTATTTAAGACAATATGGTTGAGTTGTGGGAGCTGAAAGCCGAGGTGGTGAAACTGCGGGCGGAGAACAAGACTATGAGGAACAAGCGCTCAGATCCCAGATCCCACAGAAACAAGCTAAGAGGGAGTCCCGGAGGATGACGAGGGAGAAAACACTGAGGGGTTTTCGAGACCGTAATCCCTATCACTATAGTGAGAGCACATCGCCTGAGCCAGAAAAGACGAGGAGCTGATAAACCACGAGGACAGATAATGCGGTTTCTTAACCACCATGAGAAGGCGCGCGTCATGGAGCCTGCAAAAGTTAAAGACCTTGAGGTCTTCAGTGTTTTTCGCTCTAGACTTACCGTATGACATTCATCAGGCAACGAGTATGTTTCAAGAGGAGACAACTACAACATGGTATAGCATTCCTGGCAGCTATTTTGGTAACTTTTGAAGGTAAAAAACACATGCTCAAAACACCAGCAGAAAAAACCCTGATGACAGTTGATCTATTTGTTTTGTGCATCTGACTTTATTAAATCTTGTACTATGGTTACTGTGGTTATTCAATTCAATTCAATTTATTTTTGTAACGCCCAAAATCACAACAGTAGTTGCCTTGAGGGGCTACAGTGGAAAACAAGATAAACAGTGTTCATAAGGACATGGTAATGTCCCAGCGTCCTGTGTCCTTAGACAGATAAAATTATGAGGATGCTTAACAGAAATTGTCATTTTCTTTCTTTTTGTTTATTTGAATTTGAATTGCCAGAACGATTGGCTGTCACGGTGATGATAATGTCACAAAATTGAAGATGGTATGTACATACTGTACATACATTTTACTGATTTGACCCATAATTGGGGGCTCCATGTTGGCTGTTATGATCGTGTATTCAGGAGTGGTAATGAAACTGTTTTGTATTTTGACTAGTTGCATGCCCTCATTGCAGTGCTTAGATGAATGCATGCAAGTTGCATGCATTCATCTAAGTGCTAAATGTGGGAGATTGGGTTTGTGGGAAACTGGATAAATATATACAGAAAATAACATTTCAATGCACGGTTTTTGCACTATTCCGACCAACTGTAAATTGTGTATATATTTAGACCAAGTCTATTTTATTTTATTTATTAAATCTACTTTTTATGCATGCTCTTTTTGACATATTGTGTCACTATTGTTATACATTGTTGTATGTTGCACCTTAATGCCAAAGCAAATTCCTAGTTTTTGAATCCTGTTCATTGACAATGGCAATAAAGCCCTTTCTGATGCTGATTCAGATTCAAATTCAAAAAAACGACAGAGGATCGTAGTGGTCTGGGGACATATTGTATCCAGTCCTTTGAGAGGATAGGTCCCAGGAGTAGGCTGGGAGACGTTCGAGCGGCCATTCATTAGGAATGGTCTTCTATTGGACGGGTTGAAATCTGGGATGGAGATGAATCCCAGTGCACGGCCATACACCCATTTCTAATCCACATACAGTCTACTATAAAATACACTACTTTTTAATTGTGTTTAAACATTTAAAAAATGTATTTTTTAAATAAATTGTTTGAGTTTAAAAACATTGAACAAACAAAACACAAGAAACAGAATGGCTCAAGATTGCCGTTTAGTCCAGACTGCTCCGTTGGGCGGCTAAATCACCCATTCATCTGGTGACATCACCTGTGAACTTTGAAAACACATCTTGAAGATGTTAGGTGGATTGCGCAGAAGGTCCGGCACTAAGAGCCAGGCAAACAATGCTATAGCTAAGCTAGCAGGCCCAGCTGTGACCCCCAACTCTGCCTCCCCAACTACCCGCGGGCTACGGTTCAGTTTTGAGCGTCGCTCAGGAAAAGAACAGAAGGTGGGAAATCACTGATCATATAAAGGCAGTTGACACAAAGATTTATGAAGTGCTCGGTGGTATGCAGGTACTAAACTCAACGACTAATGGGATGGAGAACCTAGCCGCGGCAGCCAGGAAGCAGATCTCTAACCTAAAAGAGACTGTCTCTGCCCTACAAGCTAACGTTGCAAAATTGACGAGCCAGGTTAGCGTCATGTAAGGATCAAATGGATTATCTGGAGAATCATAATCGCAGAGGAAAGCTGTGGATTGTCGGTATTCCAGAGGACACTGAAGGGAAAGACGTGGTCAAGTATATGACCTGGATCCCTTAATATCAAACTTCCAACAAAAGCTGGGAAAATAAAGATAGACCGTGTACATCGCCCCCTGTCTCCCAAACCGGCCCCGAACCAACATCCAAGACCTATTATACTGAAGTTCCACAACTTCAGTCATAAACAGCGTGTCATGGCTGCATCCAGACGTCTTGCCACAGGCCAACTCGGATCAAACAAGCCCCAAGTCTCTTTCTTCAACGACTACTCTGCGAGAATGGTCAAGAAACACTAAACTTTTGATCCAGTGAAATCACGCCTGAGAGAGAAGAACGTGGATTACACTCTGCTTTATCCTGCAATGCTGAAGAGCAATATGAATGGAAAAATAACAACATTTACAACACCGGATGAGGCATCAGCATACATAGGAATGTCAGACTTTTTAAAAATCCATTCTAGGGATATGGACCATATTAGACACATGTATTATGTGTAAAATGTAAAGCATGTGTCTCTCCTTTAGTTTGTATATACTATATACAACTGGAAGGGTTGAATCTTAAACCTCCATTAAGATTTAAGGAAGGATTCTCTTTTTTAACAAAGATGGCCTCCTTAACTCCTCTTTCAAACCATCTTTTCTCCTTCTGAGCAGGGAGAAAAGATGGTTCAACCTTCGTGTTGTTTATAATGGTCTGCTGAAACCCTGGAGACGCCCTGGGCATTCCGGATGCTAAATAGGCACTCAAGGTGAGGCAGGGAACAATAGAACAATAGGCCCATCCCAGTTTCAATGGGCCATTAGCAGGAGGTCCCGCCCTGTGGGCAGGGCTTTCACAGAGCAGGAATATATACCAAGAGGATATAAACAAGAGTTCTCAGACTTGTTTCTCTGATTGAGAATGACTCTTGGATGAGAGTTGAAACGTTTTGTTTTTTCTAAAACAGAGTCCAGATGATACAACAGAATATTTTTCTACAAGCAATAAAATAATACAATTGTGCTATGGCAGTGGTCCTAATTTTTCATCATTGTGAACTCCATGGATATATAATATTTTTTATTTGAAATAGTTTATTGTTCTGGTAATGGTCCTCCAGGATTGTCCTGACCACACTGACACACTGGTCTCTCTCTTGTGAGTAGATCCTGCAGATGTTTGAGGACAACTACCCTGAGGGTCTGAAGCGGCTCTTCGTCATCAAAGGTAGGTTTCAGGTGTGACACATTTGGCTGAAATGAAACATTTGTCTGAAACATGGGTGCATTTGACTTTTCTAGCGCCCAAACTCTTCCCTGTGGCCTACAACCTTGTCAAACACTTTCTGAGTGAAAACACGCGGCAAAAGATCCACATACTCGGAGGTGAGCTCAACACAAATGCTGTTCACAGTTTCACTTCTTACAATGTTTTCACCTACTGTTTGTAATGAGGGTCCTTACCCTATAATACAATCTAAAAGCTACCTGAATTACTGTATACTTTTTAATCATGAGGCTGATCTCAGTGATTCTCAAAAAGATGTTTATTAATTCCAACTTTGTGTGTGTGAGGGGTGTGGCTAAAGCTGGCGTAAACATGAAAAGTTTTGCCTCATTTCTCTGACTTGTGTGCAAAGCCTCTACGCCGCGTTTGAACCTCTCTTTATGCAATGCTTTGGCTTTGGATCATGTTAGACGCATTCTGACCTGGAAATATCACATTTTGTGTCTTGACAAAGTCAGTGCTGTACGTTGATAAACAGGAAACAGCTGATGCTAACGTGCTTTGCTAGCTTTTTTTTTGCTAAGGCCCAACATATAAGTTAGCAGCAGTGGGAATACGATAGTTTATTACAAGATCAAGTCAGCGTTTGTGAGAATATATTATTATTCTTATTCTTTTTTACCGTCTTGTTTTCACCGGAGTGAGTGTTCTGGTTTCATCTTGTGCTAAACCTTCTGAGTGTTCTAAGGTCAGCCTTTTAATTAAGTGAACTGTTCCAAGATTGTGGTAGGGACTCATCCTGAAAATGTAGAAACAGACATGTTCCAATGGTTCACATGCAAAGTGGTGAGACCTTCTCATCTGCTGCACACCATCTTTGCTTCCACTGCTTTGTGATGCTTCGCTGCTTGTTGGTTTAGCAAACTGGCCCGAAGTGTTGCTGAAATACATTGACGCAGAAGAGCTTCCCGCCATCTATGGAGGCAAACGGATGGACCCCGATGGAGACCCCCGCTGCCGCACATGGGTAAGTCTGTCGCCTGGCCCCGCGTCAGTCTTAAAGAATCACAACAAGAAGGTTTAAAAGGAATTCCCTCTCAAATCATGGTTTTTCTTCTATTTTGGAAGCAGCCATTTGCTGAAGAAGCTAAATCTCCTTGCCCAGGGGTCTCCAACCCTTTTGCAAAAAAAATCGTGAGCTAATCATGTTCCAAAATATTTTATAGCTTATTTTAGCCAGAACGAACTTTAATTTAGGTTGTATGAACGTTTATCTCTATATATAATACGAACTAATATATTATTATTACAGTGTATTTACATAGAGCTTTTCCACCCTCAAGGCACTAAAAGGACATGGTTCTACATTCAAGTTATTTGTTTTTACACAGAGGCACCACAGGGGGTCTGAGGGGGGTCTGAGGGGGTTTGGGAGTCGACCCTCAGAAAGTGGGATTTCCTGCATTCTGCTGAATTTTAGATACTATTTTAGCAGGTGACTACCCATTCACTTGGTTGCATGGTATGATTTTATTCTATTTTTAGTAACCCCCCCTTCACCCCGTTACCCCCAGGCCCTGAGTTTAGCTGCACAGCCCCTGGTCCTTCACATCTTCACCTCTTTTGTCTCCTTTCCTGTGGAGAGGCTCTAGGTCACACTCAAGCTGCAAACGTATTTCTCAGGCCTGCTAAACCTATGTTTTATGTTGTAGGTAAATTCATAACATTTGTCTTTTGCAAGAATGAGTTTGACTTCGCAGCATTTCCGTGCATTGGCCTCAGTTTGCACTTCCATTCATTCACTCTTTTGCATCTTTCTCCATGAATTTGAGGCTGATTAACATCAAATAAAGACATTTTGTAGCTTGACACCAGCAGAATAAGGCTAAGTGGCTTTCATTTCCCCCAGTTACCCTGATCCAACCGGGCATCAGTTTTTTCTAGTTTGATTCTAAACCTAACCAGAGCCACTGCTCGCTGCCTGCGCCCCATTGTAAAGAGTAAACCACTCTGCCACTCCAGAGAACACTGGACTAACCACTCTGCCACTCACTCCAGAGGACACAGGACTAACCACTGCCACTCACTCCAGAGGACACAGGACTAACCACTCTGCCACTCAAGAGAAACACAGGACTAACCACTGCCACTCACTCCAGAGGACACAGGACTAACCACTCTACTGCCACTTCACTCCAGAGAAACACAGGACAACCACTGCCACTCACTCCAGAGGACACAGGACTAACCACTGCCACTCACTCAGAGGACACAGGACTAACCACTCTGCATCACTCAGAGAACTGGACTAACCATCTGTCACTCACTCCAGAGAACACTGGACTAACCACTCTGCCACTCACTCCAGAGGACACGGGACTAACCACTCTGCCACTCACTCCAGAGAAACTGGACTAACCACTCTGCTCACTCACTCCAGAGAACACATGGACTAACCACTCTGCCACTCACTCCAGAGGACAGGGACTAACCATCTGCACTCACTCCAGAGAACACTGGACTACCACTCTCACTCACTCCAGAGGACACGGGACTAACCACTCGCCACTCACTCCAGAGGACACGGGACCAACCACTCTGCCACTCACTCCAGAGGACACGGGACTAACCACTCTGCCACTCACTCCAGAGGACACGGGCTAACCACTCTGCACTCACCTCCAGAGGACACGGGACTAACCACTCTGCACTCACTCCAGAGAACACTGGACTAACCACTGCCACTCACTCCAGAGGACACGGGACTAACCACTCTGCCACTCACTCCAGAGGACACAGGACTAACCACTGCCACTCACTCCAGAGGACACAGGACTAACCACTCTGCCACTCACTCCAGAGAACCAGGACTAACCACTGCCACTCACTCCAGAGGACACAGGACTAACCACTCTGCCACTCACACTCCAGAGACACAGGACTAACCACTGCCACTCACTCCAGAGGACACAGGACTAACCACTTGCCACTCACTCCAGAGGACACAGGACTAACCACTTGCCACTCACTCCAGAAGACACTGGACTAACACTCGCACTCACTCAGAGAAACTGGTAACACTGCCACTCACTCCAGAGGACACGGACTAACCACTCTGCCACTCACTCCAGAGAACACTGGACTAACCACTCTGTCACTCACTCCAGAGAACACTGGACTAACCACTCTGCCACTCACTCCAGAGGACACGGGACTAACCACTCTGCATCACTCAGAGAAACTGGACTACACTCTGCACTCACTCCAGAGGACACGGGACTAACCACTCTGCCACTCACTCCAGAGGACACGGGACCAACCACTCTGCCACTCACTCCAGAGGACACGGACTAACCACTCTGCACTCACTCCAGAGGAAACGGGACTAACCACTCTGCCACTCACTCCAGAGGACACGGGACTAACCACTCTGCCACTCACTCCAGAGAACACTGGACTAACCACTGCCACTCACTCCAGAGGACACGGGACTAACCACTCTGCCACTCACTCCAGAGGACACGGGACTAACCACTCTGCCACTCACTCCAGAGGACACGGGACTAACCACTCTGCACTCACTCAGATTCCACAAAACTTCATCTAGATGTTCTACACCTTTTTTAAATCTTAGATTTTGTTGTATTAGTTGTAGTAATTGCTGTAGCAGTAGCAGCAGCAGCAGCAGCAGTAGTAGTAGTAGTAGTAGTATTTGTAGTAGTAGTATTGGCAGTAGTAGTAGTATTGTAGTAGTAGTAGTAGTAGTAGTAGTAGTAGTAGTAGTAGTTGTAGTAGTAGTAGTAGTAGTAGTAGTATAGTAGTAGTTGTAGTAGTTGTTGTAGTAGTAGGTGTTGTAGTAGGTGTAGTAGTAGTATTAGTAGTAGTAGTAGGAGTATTAGTTGTTGTAGTAGTAGCAGTAGCAGTAGTAGTAGTAGTAGTATTTGTAGTAGTAGTAGTGGCGTAGTAGTAGTAGTAGTAGTAGTAGTAGTAGTAGTAGTAGTAGTATTAGTAGCCGTAGCAGTAGTATTTGTAGTGTTGTGGAAAAATCCCTTAAGATAGTGAAAGAGAAGTAAGGCAAGGTAGAACGAAGTGGTTTTGTTCAGATGAAGCTTTATTTTAGCCGTGCACAGCCAAAATGTCTCTCCCTCGATCAGAAGTTCTCTCCCTTCCAGACTGACTCTAGAACAAAGGCGAGTCCAGCTTATAAAGGCAACAGTTTGCCCGTATGCGCAGTACAAAGTTGTGAGAATGTAATGGGTGTCACAGGTGTTATCTCCGGGTCATAGGTCGTCAGATCACTCACCCAGAGACGTCCCCATGCCCGCCACAAGGGGCCCCTCCTAAACCTCCACACACATTAATGACATATCATGGCAGAGACTGTGTCTTTCACCAAAAGGGAGACTCAACAGACCAGGCACAGGGCAAAGGTCATGTGACCCTAAACATACATCCTCGTGAACACTAACTTTAGCTTTGCATCAACCTAAGAACATGACATTTTCCATTACAGTAGCAGTAGCTGTAGAAGGAATAGTAGAAGTAGTAGTTATAATAGTAGTAGTAGTAGTAGTAGTAGTAGTAGTAGTAGTAGTAGTAGTAGTAGTAGTAGTAGTAGTAGTAGTAGTAACAACAACAGTAGTAGTAGTAATAGTAGCAGGTTGTGTCCCCTGTAGACTGTAAATAGTCACTGTCTGGGGCTGTCTCCTATGTTTCTAATCATTACTCATGGCCTACCAGACTTGGCCCTACTAGACATGGCCCTACCAGACTTGGCCCTACCAGACATGGCCCTACCAGTCTTGGCCCTACCAGACATGGCCTTACCAGACATGGCCTACCAGACTTGGCTACCAGACTTGGCCCTACCAGACATGGCCCTACCAGACTTGGCCCTACCAGACATGGCCTTACTAGACATGGCCTTACAGACATGGCTACCAGACATGGCCCTACCAGACATGGCCCTACCAGACATGGCTCTACCAGACTTGGCCCTACCAGACTTGGCCTACCAGACTTGGCCCTACCAGACATGGCCCTACCAGACATGGCCTACCAGACATGGCCCTACCAGACTTGGCCCTACCAGACTTGCCTACCAGACATGGCCCTACCAGACATGGCCCTACCAGACATGCCTACCAGACATGCCATACCAGACTTGGCTCTACCAGACTTGGCCCTACCAGACATGGCCTACCAGACTTGGCTCTACCAGACTTGGCTCTACCAGACTTGGCCCTACCAGACTTGGCTCTACCAGATGTGCTCTACCAGACTTGGCCCTCCAGACTTGGCCTACCAGACTGGCCTTACCAGACTGGCCTTACGCACGACATGGCCTACCAGACTGGCTCTACAGACTGGCCCTACCAGACTTGGCCCTACCAGACATGGCCTACCAGACATGGCCCTACCAGACATGGCTCTACCAGACATGGCCTTACCAGACATGGCCCTACCAGACTTGGCCCTAACAGATCTTGGCCTACCAGACATGGCCCTACCAGACTTGGCCCGACCCCTTCTTTGCTTTGCACGTGTTAAAGGACTCGCTTAAAATAAAATGTTGGATCAGTTGTCGTTCTAGTCGGTCTCTATATGCGAATTTTAGTAATATTACTACTAACATTGTGATCTTATGTTGATATTGGTCTATTTTTAAATTTAAGATAAGATGTCGATGTAATCCCTCATTCGTCCAGGAGCGTTCCATCGTAGATAAAGATTCAGTTGTATCATCTGGACTCGAAAACGTTTCGACTCTCATCCAAGAGTCATTCTCAATCTGTGAAACGAGTCCGGGATCTCAGGGAGTCTGGGAACTAACTATATAGCTGCACCGAGCTGCTGCGTTCAAAGAGTGGAGCGGCCACAATCTTTGCTGGTTAATAACAGAGGGTGTGTGTGATTCTTTCTTTTCCTCTCACTGTTAAACCTCAAAACAAGCGACGCATAGTTGAACACTTCTATGTTGTCTAGGTTGTCATTATTAAGTCATAATATAAGTTAATAATATGTATTTTATAGCCTTCATTTATAATATATAATTTATACGCAGGCTTTTTTTTGTATTGTGTGGTCTTTTAGACCAGGCCTGTTTCTATAGCTGCCATAGAGGGCATGTATGTCTTGTATGGCGGCTGTGTAATTATGTCATTTACTGTAATGTTTCTCTTAGAGCTTTATACCACTCTGAGGTGAACCCATCCCTTCCCTGGAGATTTATTGTTCTTTAATCTCTTGATTGCACCTTGTATTTCCAAAACTGTTATTTCCACTTTGTTTGGTAAAGAGCGTTTTCTTAACTATTTCCTGTGAGGTCAGGTCATTCATTTCTCCTCTTCTCCTTTTAATTTCCTGTAGCACTTGAAAAATTGTTGTGGCATTTCTGTGGAAAAGTACCAAGAAATGGCGAGGTAAACAGAGTTTGTCTTACTCAAAAGGTGGCTCTTTATTTACTCGTGCACAGTAAATAATAACCCTTTCCCTGACAAGATCAGCTTTCCTTTCCTTACTCCAGAACAATGACAGTAAACATCCTTTTAAAGGCAGTCACATACATTGACACGTACACACATTGTCACAATCAAATCAGCTCTAGTCAAAACGAAAAACAACCCTCAAGGATCTGAACCCCCAAGCGCTGTCTTGACCCACGACTTGGCCGGAGCCAAGATAATATTATCTTCAACATCGATAGAATGACATTTTTCCATTACAGGACTCTCCTTTTTGGCATATTTTACCTTCAGTAATTTTAGTTTTTCTTGCAGATAATTTCATTTTTTCTCCCTGTGTTTCTTTATTATCGAAGGAATGGCTATAAGTTTTCCTCTCAAAACTGCTTTAGCAACATCCCAAAGGATGGGCGGGGACATTTTATCATTGTCATTTTCCTCCAGCTAAATCTTAATATCGTTTGATATTTTTTTCCTTAAACAAAGGGTTGTTAAGCAGTCTGGCATTGAACCTCCAAAGTGTGTTTCTTCATCTTTCCTCCAAATCCACAGAGATGTAGAGAGGAGCATGATCACTTAGGTCTATTGTGCCTATATCTGCTTCAATGATTTTAGATCTGTCTTTATTGAGAATAAAAAAGTAGTCTATTCTGGAATAGAGTGTATGTGGATTTGAAATGTGTGTATATTGTCATGCACCAGGGTTCATTTCCCTCCATATGTCAATCAAACCTATAGTCTTCAATAAGAGACGGAACTTCCTGTTAATTGTTCCTCCAGTGCCTCTTGAGTTCGACACGTCCAGTGTAGGCTGAATGCGAAGATTACAATCGCCACCACAAATTAGGGTTCCCTGGTTCACAGGGAACATTGGTTGACAATCAGTCCATAATATCTGTATAGAAGGTGATATCGCCCCCTGGTGGTGTGCACATTCAGCAGAGTGAAAACCTTTCCCTTAATATTCCCTTTTACCAGTACATATCTGCCTTCTTTATCCTTACATTCAAAAACTGTTCAAAAGCTCTTTGGTTTGAGCTCAATATGGCAACTCCCCTTCTATGTTTGCCTCTGTATGATGAATAATTGGATTTTGTAAACTAAATGTGGTTAATTTTTTATGTTCTATATCGTTTAAATGTGTTTATTCTGAATATACAATGTTTTTTTCTTTTCTCATTTTTGTTAATATTTTTGATCGTTTGATTGGCAATATGCCATTTACAGGAGGCTACTTTTCAGCTGCCATTGTGTTGATTGTATTGATTTTACTCCCATTAATTTTCTAATTTCATAAAACTCTCGTTGAACACAACAGACAAACACAAGAACTGCATGAACTTGAAACAGTAGAAAAGATAAATTGAAAATCAAAAATGTTCATGCCAAAAACATTCATTGAAGTCAAAACCTGATCCTGTAAAAAAAAAAAAATGGGGGTAGACCCTTCCTAATGAGGGGCCCCCCGATCATCTCCAAGCCCGCTCCTGGTACCAATCCTCTCAAAGAACTGGATCCTCCGCCGCCCTCTGTACTTATCCAGTGTCCCACAAACCTAATCGCCCCCATTTAGCACTCAGATGAGTGCATGTCACTCGACACCGTCTCTGAAGTATTAGATGTGTGTATGTAAACACCGCCCCCAATGAGGTGACATTAACCTCACTGACAGTGACAGTCAATTAAATAACTCAAATAAGCGATAAATAATTATGCAAAGTAAGAGCGTTTCTCTGTTCTGCATCCTCCCAGCCACAATAATGCTTCAAAGATGTCATAAAGTCAGATGCCAAAAACAAATGTGCCACGCAATGTAAACTCACATGCCAGTCATCTCTTCCAGCTCCTCGGTGTGTCTGTGAAAAGGAGATTTTAAAGGCAAATATTGGCAGCAGGACGTAGCAGCGCGACTAGTCAGTATAACATAACTATAACATAAGTAAAACATAACTTTACACTTTCTTCATGTAAACTGCAATATTTATCTAAAACGGCTTTGTAATATGTTGTATATTTAGAATAGCTGCACACGGAGGCAATCACTGAGACATCTTCACCTGGATCCTGCACCAGATGTAGGACTACTAGAATTAAGTTACTGTAGTATTTGAGTATGCGTAGTTACACCATTTATGTAGTGTTATTCTTTCCCGTGGGTTACCAATAGTTAGATTATTAATTCATTGGTTGTTTGAAGGTATTTAGTGTTTAATACAGGTGGGTCTTATTACCTGCATGGCAATATTGCCTGGAGGCCCCGGCTGAACGTCGAAGTCCAACAGAAACATTAATAACCCTACTCGAAGTTCTCGAGTCAGTGGTATATAACTCCAAAAATCAATCAAATCAGAATGCTTTTGTATAGTTTAACAAAACAAAAATATCAAAGCCATTATACAATACATTATACATGTCAAGGCTAAGCCTGGTGTTCAACTTAGTTACAGGAAACTCTGGTGTTGCTGACAAAGTCCTGTAGACAGTGCATGTATCAGGTTCTCCTCTGGTTCTCTGGGTCACTCAGAGCCGTCTGCAGCGCGCCGAGCTTTGTGCAGGGTTTAGCATGTTGGACGATGTTGAGTCCAACAAAGAAGCAAGATGCTGAGAAGGTGTTTTCAAGAGATATCTCATTGTAGGAGCATGAAGCTTAGGTCATAGCAGGAGACGAGTGGTTTTCACACCCAAGGGGGAGCGCCCAGGTTAGAGCTGAAGATCAGCCAGATCTGGCTTAATTTGTATTATTTTACAAAGGGTCGGGCTCGGGGCGGGCTTGGAGCGGGTTCGGGGCGGGCTCGGGCAGGCTCCGGCTGGGCTTGGGGCTTGGGCTTGGGGCTGGGCTTGGGGCTGGACTTGGGGTTGGGCTTGGGCTTGGGGCTGGACTCGGGCTGGGCTCTGGGCTGGACTCGGGGCTGGGCTCTGGGCTGGACTCGGGGCTGGACTCGGGGCTGGGCTTGGGGCTGGGTTTGGGATTGGATTTGGGGCTTGGGGCTGGGTTTGGGATTGGATTTGGGGCTTGGGGCTTGGAGTTTGGGTTTAGGTTTGGGTTTAGTTTGGTTTTAGGTTTGGGCTTAGGTTTGGGTTTAGGTCTGGGCTTGGGGCTGGTCTTGGGGCTGGTCTTGGAGCTGGACTCTGGGCTGGACTTGGGCTGGACTTGGGGCTGGACTTGGTGCTGGGTTTAGGGTTGGACTTGGGCTTGGGGCTGGGGCTTGGGGCTATGGGGCTGGGGCTGGGGGCTGGGGGCTTGGGGCTTTGGGGCTTGGGGATTTGGGGGTTTGGGGGTTTGGGGGTTTGGGCTTGGGGCTGGTCTTGGCGCTGGTCTTGGAGCTGGGCTCGGACTGGACTCTGCTGGACTCTGGGCTGGACTCTGGGCTGGACTTTGGGCTGGACGGGGCTGGGCTTATGGTTGGGCTTGGGGTTGGGCTGGATTTCGGGCTGGTCTTGGGCTTGGGGCTAGTCTTGGGCTTGGGGCTGGTCTTGGGCCTGGACTCGTGGATGGACTCTGGGCTGGACTCTGGGCTGGACTTGGGGCTGGGTTAAGGGTTGGACTTGGGGCCGGCGGAGTTGTGCGCCGTTCACTGTGCAAACATGTGTCGTACATATGCTCCGAATAGAAACAGGCCCATTGACTTCCTGTTCAAAACTGCAGAACTGATAAGCCCCGCCTCTTCATCGTGACACTTCACTGGCTACATGACATTTTAGAACCTTATATATTTGACTAAATAATCACAGCTAAGTACAGGATGAGGGCGGGGATAGGTGGTAGGAGAAAAAAAGGAATTTTCTGAGCACTGGAGCCTCAGTTGCCGGACAAGACAGGATTATTCAAACATGCATCCAAATACAACTCGGAGCAAACGAATGATGAGGTTTTCAGAATGTGTCAGTGTTAAGTACAGCTTAAAAAAAAATGAACTTTTGTACTTTACTACCTGCAAAGGATAAATCAGATATGATGTCCAGACAGTTACTCTTACTGGATTGTTGAATGCCTTTTTACTCATTAGTCATTTCTTGGTGCACAACTTTGTACTATAATTCTACCCCCTCTGGTCACATAGTCGAGCACCTCCCCTGCCCTCCCCCTGCTCCGTGCTTATCTAGACGCCCAGACTGACCCAGACTGATCCACCCTGTCACGTCTCCTCAGATTAACTGGCCCCAGGAACCAGAAGTGCTCCAGAACTCGGGGGGCCAGGCTCTGCTGTAGAACGCAGTCAGGTTCAGGTTCCTCTGCTGTGGCCTGTGGAAGACTTAAGAACGAGCGCAACATCAGGATTGTAGTGATGTGTAGAGACAAAACTGCTGTCAAGTTTTCTCAATAAACGTGTCTGTGCTCATTTTGTACGGTCTTCACTCAAATAAAAAAAATACAAAAAAGTGTCTAAAGGAGTGGTGCTTGTCAGCGGTGATGCCTGCTGTCACTTCTCTGAAGGCTTTGTGAGGGATTTGAATGGTTCTAGCAGCGGTTAGTGTGAGACATACAGTTGTGTAGCATTGACTGAGGTAAGTTTCCTTTGGCTTGTTTAGGTTCAGTTCTTGCTCCTTAGGGTTGTCAAAAATGTTCTATCCAAATACTAAACAAGACTAAAACTAGTACAGAAACTATATACTGGTTTGATCAAGTATTGATCTTAAAAAAGTCTCATAAATTTGACAAAATTGGACGGTTCATCCTGTGAAATGTGTGCTTTTTGTGACACAGATATTAACACTTCACAGTCATACATTTTCTATCAGAGCAAAGAATTACATGTGAATTATTGCATAATATTGTTCACCTATTTGTGTTGCATGCAATCATTTTCAACAAATACAATTAATTATTACAAAGTATGTTTTTGGACCTGTCCTTAAGTGGGATTTCAAAGATGAGTTAATTGCAGGTAAAACCAAGAAGAAACCACTTTTTCTTGTTGCTCTCAATGTAATCTCGATGTTTCACAATCAGTTATTGCAATAAAAATATATAGATTTTTAAATAATATTGATAATTTATTCCCTACGTTTTGGTCATTCTTGTTGAAATCTCAAAACATTTCTGATAAATAATCACAC
Organism: Chaenogobius annularis; assembly: GCA_015082035.1. Classification (NCBI taxonomy): domain Eukaryota; kingdom Metazoa; phylum Chordata; class Actinopteri; order Gobiiformes; family Gobiidae; genus Chaenogobius; species Chaenogobius annularis. The sequence continues at coordinate 221,067 of BJKM01000645.1, forward strand.
ATCAAGAAACCGTTACATTCAGAAAAATCTTTCCCACTGAGTAGGAAAAGAGCTGTGTTTCTCCTCAATATTTTACCTTTTACATGTTTTGGAAACCTTTTTATCACGTCATTCTTCTTACAACATTTGAATGCATAAATCAAAACGTTTCTTCTTCACACTTTTAATTTAATATCTGCATGTAATTTATATTCAGTATGCACAGCACAAACCCAAAAGTGTTTTTATGTATTTATTTGGTCAGTGTATGTTGTGCGCATTCCTGATGTAAACACGCATTCACTCTCATAACACACATGTTTTTTAGTGGTAGAGTAAACCGGAGTAGACGCGAGGTGAACATGCAAACTCTACACAGCTGGGAACGGACCTTCTTGCTGCGAAGCAAGAGTGCTAACCACTGCACTACCGTGTCCTATTAAAAAGTGCTTTTCACCAGCGCCACAGCATTACTTGGTATAGAATCAAAACTACATTCAGTGGCCCATCACGAGCCCATGAAAGAGTGTGATGAGTGTGAGAGACTTCAACTCTTGATTTGAGTGTTGCTAGACGTTTATCTTTAGCATCCAGACTGAACCAGGCCCAAATCAGGCCCAAATCAGCTCAAAACTAAAACTGAACGAAACCAAGTCAAACCATTTTGAGACCTGGCTGACACATCTTTTTATTAATTGACTGAAACACTGCATTGCACAAGAGACGAATGTTCGCAACCCACAGAGGTTTTAATCCGGCCTGCAAAACATTTCTAATTTATATTTATTATTTTCCGATAGATGTGTAGCGTTTTTTCCCGCTAAAACTACAAGTCCCACAATCCTTTGCAACAGCCGCCCCTCCCCTGCGCTGCTCAGCGCTGCTGTGTGTGCTGCTGGTGCAAGTGCAGAGGGCTGAAAAGTGCCAACATGGACTAAACTACTTGAGCAGAGGTCTGAGCGGGGAAAGAGACATGTGGTTTTGAGAAGAAAGAAAGGAGAAGTTTTGTGGACGTTAGAACTGTGCTAAAAGTGGAGCTAATGTGGAGCTAAAACAAACTTCTGTGCTGATGCTCTGTGAGGAGAACATCCAAACCAGTGCAAACCTGGACAGATCAGGAGCCACGGGTAAAACCACAGGTCAGAGTGTATTCAAGTCTGAGAGTGACGCTGACGTGAGCTTGTGAATTTGTCAAGATAAGCCTAAAGTATAAAAATTGTGAGCCTATTTGGAGTTTGAGCAGCAACAGCAGCAGGTCTGGAATATCTACATCTATTTATTTATTTTTAATTTTTTAATTTTTTAATTTTGAGAACATATAAAAACAAACAGAAAAAAAAAAGAAAAACACGACCAGAGAGAGAGCAGACACAAATCAGAGTCATGTCCAAAGTCTGTCAAATGTGTCCATTTTCAAATTAAGTCCAAATGTATTTGTACGTATTACGTTTTATTATACGTTTTACGTACAGTATGTCCACTATAATGTTAGTCCAGTCCTTGATTGTCGGTGTGTCGGGTTTTGTGTCATCCATTTTTTGGTGAGGGCCTTTTTTGCTGCTGCCAGGAGGATGTTCCAGAGATAACTGCTGGTTGTGTCCATGGTCAGAGTCCTGAGGCCATAGTTCTGAAATCCATTGGGATGATGAGGTCATAAATTGTCTGTAAGACTTTGTTGATCTCAGTCCAAAACTTGTAATAATAATAATATCAATTTTTTCTTGCTTATCATTTAGCTTTTTCCCCCTTTGTTTCTTTTTTCCGGGGGCTATGGCTATAATTTGTCCTCTCAAGACTGCTTTGGAAGCATCCCAAAGGATGGGTGGTGAAATTTCCCCAGTATCATTGTCCTCCAGCTAAGTCTTAATGTTGGAAATTTTTTTCCTAAACAAAGTGTTGTCAAGCAGGCTGGCATTGAACCTCTATAGTGTGTTTTTTTTTGTCTTTCCTCCAAGTCTACAGAAATGTAGATAGGAGCATGGTCACTTAGGTCTGTTGTGCCTATGTCTGCTTCAGTGATTTTAGATTTGTCTTTATCCAATCCTAAGAAGTGCCCCCCAAAAAACTCCCCAGGTGCTCCTGACACCAATCCTCGGAAATAACTGGATATTTGACCTCCATGACTCACCATATCCCCCTGCTGCACATCTGCATGTTTTTTCCAAGATCCCACAAATCCAATCTCCCACATCGATGAGTAGATGTATTTACACACAAAGTTTATGTACTACAGCAGGCAGCCACAATGGGGCATAACATCTGACGTTGAAAACAATTAAATCATGTCCCACGCTGGTGGCTCTATCCTCTGTACGGGTCATTTCTCTGTGTTTCGCATGTTCCTTAGAGGCACCTCTGCTTCTCCTGGTGTTCTGAGCACATGTTTTTTACCTTCTGTAGTCACCAGAAGAGTCACCGGGAAAGAGAATCCGTGTCTCAGTTTTCTCCTCCTGAGCTCCTCACAGATGTGGTGGAACTTTTGCGGTTGTTGGCGAACCTCGTATGGAATATATGGAACGAAGAAGACGCGGTTGCCTTTGTACTGGAGGTCTCCTTCAAGACGTGTTCCTTCACACGGTCGTTGAGAAACCTCTTAATCAGGCCTCGTGGTTTATCAGCTGCTGGTCTTGGTTTGCCCAGGTGATGTGCTCTTTCGATTGTGATGAGGGGGAAGTCCGTGATATCTACTTTTTATATCAGAAATCATATCACAAGTCCATATTCCTGTTCCTGCTGCTGATGCATGAATATGGACTTAGTCCTTCACCTACTGCAGATTTGTACAACAGCGTCCACAAAGAACTATTATTAGGCTATATAGAGCAAGTCATTTTTTATTGTTTTATTTTTTTCATTATATTTGGCCCACGACCCAAAATTAGTTTGACATACCTGGGCTAAAGAAACTCACGACACTCCATGAGCGCCTGACAGCACAAATGAACCAGCTGCTAAGGGATGGGACTCACCCTGAATGGCTAACTGAAGGGCGTACTATCCTGATCCTGAAGAGACCCTCCAAGGGTACAGTCCCATCCAACTATCGGCCAATAACCTATGGAAGCTCATGTCAGGCATCATTGCAGCTAAGATAAGTGGGCACATGGATCAATACATGAGTAAAGCACAGACGGGCATCGGCAAAGACATCAGAGGAGCCAAACACCAACTCCTGGTCGATAGAATCCGACACACCAATCTGTGTACGGCCTGGATTGATTACAAGAAAGCATATGACTCAATACTTCACATGTGGATCACTTATTGCTTGGAAATGTACAACATCAATAGTACTCCAAGAGCCTTCATAGCAAACTCGATATGGCAGTGGAAAACCACCCTTGAGACCAATGGTAAACCATTTGCACAAGTGTCCATCAAATGTGGCATATACCAAGGAGACGCCCTGTCCCACTGCTGTTCTGCATAGGTCTGAACCCTCTCAGCCAAATGATCAACAAGACTGGCTATGGATACTGACTCAGGAATGGGGCCACGATCAGTCTCCTCCTCTACATGGATGACATCAAACTGTACGCTCAGAGCGAGCGAGACATCGACTCTCTGATCCACTCAACGACCAGGATCTACCGCGCTGACATTAGGATGTCATTCGGGCTTGTGAAGTGTAGTCGGATGGTGACAAAAAGAGGGAAGATAGTCCACAAGGAAGGAACAATAGCAGACATTGAGGATTGGCTACAAGTACCTAGGAATACCACAGGCAAATGGCAACTCGAAGAGGTAACAGGAAAGACAACAGCCAAATACCTACAACGAGTAAGGTAAGTCCAAAGAAGCCAGCTTAATGGCAAGAACAAGTCTCCGGCCAATAAACAGCTACAGTGTCAGATGCCCTGCAGGAATAATAAGGTGGCCAAAGGAAGAGATAACAGACCACAGATGTCAAGACGCGAAAGCTGCTCACCAGAAAGCTGCTCACCATGCATGGAGGGTTCCACCTAAAGTCCGGCACCCTGAGACTGTACACTAGCCGTAAGGAGGAGGCCCCGGACTAGTGAGCGTGAGAGCCACTATCCAGGATGAAACATCCAAGAGCCACAAGTATATTAGGACAAGGCCCTGACAGATGACGTGCTCAGTGAAATGTCTCAGGCAATGGGGAACAGAGGACGAGGTGCTGGGGAGGGGCCATCATGGGAGGACACACCCCTACATGGGATGTACCACCGGAACATAACTGAAGTGGCTGATATCAAGAAATCCTTCCAATGGCGAGAGCGGGCCGGTCTGAAGGACAGCACAGAGGCACTCATCATGGCTGCACAGGAACAGGCCTGAGCACCAAGATCTACCACACCAGACAAGACCCAAGGTGTAGGTTGTGCAAAGGGCCCCCGAGACAATCCAGCACAGAACTGCAGGGTGCAAGATGCTGGCAGGGAAAGCACACATGGAGCGCCACCAAGTGGCTGGCATAGTGTACAGGAACATCTGTGCAGAGTATGGATTGGAGACCCAAGGTCAAAATGTGGAAAACCCCCCAAAGGTGGTAGAGAATGAATGAATGAATTTATTGTTTTGGTCAAAACAAAAGTACGAAACAAGATAAGAAATACAAATTTGTTATTGACCAGGTGTAGGCAGTGTAGGTGTATTGTGCCCTAGGGTCTCAAGCATGTTGGTGGACAGCTGTCTTATTGTAGCAGCATTAGTGGACAATTTTATCAACCAGTGGTGGGTGGTCAGGGCAATCAAGGCAATAAGTGATTGACCAATAAATCGAAAATTACTGTGTCAAAACAATATTATGAATTGTTCTAAAATATATCTAAATAAGCCTGTTTTACCAAGCTGAAGCTTGCTGAAGTCTTCTAGTGGCCGCTACAGGCCGCTGGACATTACTGCGCAGGAAGCATGAGCCTCCAGCAACAGGAGCTTTTGTAACCAGAGCGAACAGCAGCTTGTCTCTAGAGCTCTACACTCTGAGGACCACACAGGCTCAATCCCATCGGATCTATGCTTAAAAGACGCTGTAATAATCAAGGATGTTTGCAGGTTCTGCCCGAACTGAGCATGTGCAGAGGAGAAGTGAAGCAACAGACTTGAAAACTATCTAATAGAGACAAGTCTGTGTTTGTAGCTCAGGCTCTGTTCATGTTTCCAATGACTAGACGTGAGTTAGAAATACAGGCAGTCATTTTACTCATTTGTGTAAAGTGGTTGATGAAGTGAGGTTATTAATTCATTCAGCACTAATTTAGGTATGTGTCTCAAGCTCAGTAGGATAGGCGTTTCCCCTTCATGTGGGAGACACGTTCAAAGACCCTAACATTCTCTTTTTTTTTTTTCATTTATGTATTTCCCTTTCCTATTATCCACTAAATATTGATGGTCTGCTTGCCCATCCATTAAAGTAACTACACGCCACTGTTATCAACAAAACAACACTACTAATACTGGACAGTGTTCCAAATATTATCTACAAGCTATTTGAAGTGTTACAGTTATACAATGTATTTTTATTCTGCAAAATATTTTTCCATCATTATTTGCTTAAATATACTTTTAAACTGAAAAAAGAGAAGTGGCTTTTTAAAATTTCGATTCCATAATAAAATCTCTTTTACTTTATAAACAATGTTCCCTCAGCGTCGTTTCCCACATAAAGTCTGACAAACATACACGTTCACCTTAAGTTTATTTATTTTCTCTCTGGGTAATATTTGTCTTCAACGATTTTTGCGGTCGCTGCATCGGACTAGGAGCTCTCGATTTACCGGTCAATCTACGTTCCTACCCTCACCTATGGTCATGAGCTTTGAGGTTAGTGACCGAAAGGACAAGATCGCGGATACAAGCTGGTCGAAATGAGTTTCCTCCGCAGGGTGGCTGGGCGCTCCCTTAGAGATAGGGGGAGGAGCTCAGTCACACGGGAGGAGCTCGGAGTAGAGCCGCTGCTCCTCCACGTCGAGAGGAGCCAGCTGAGGTGGCTCGGGCATCTGTTCCGGATGCCTCCTGGACGCCTCCCAAGGGAGGTGTTTCGGGCATGTCCCACCGGGAGGAGGCCCCGGGGAAGACCCAGGACACGCTGAAGGGACTATGTCTCTCGGCTGGCCTGGGAACGCCTCGGGATCCCCCCGGAAGAGTTGGAGGAATAAGGGGATAAGGAAGTCTGGGAGTCCCTGCTTAGACTGCTGCCCCCACAACCCGGCCCCGGATAAAGCGGGAGAAGATGGATGGATGGATTTAGGAATTTGATTATATTTGACAACATACATACATTTAGCAGTATAAAATCTACAAAGTTGTAAAACTTTGAAAGCTTTAATGGAAGGAACAATGGGTTACTAGGCAAATTATAAGGTAATTGATGAGCCTAATAACCTTTTTTTTGCAGTATAAACATATATTGCCAATGCCAAATTGCAAGTATGGTGTGATGAGAGAACAATAAAGTAAATATAAAGGATTTTTGTTCAGTATATACTGCAATTTGTATAGAATTGCAATAGTTTTTGATACTTTCCATCTAATTTTGCAACCTAGGACCAGGCCAAGAAACTTAATATATTTGACTCTTTCCATTTCATAGCTATTTATTTTATTCTTGATATCATCCTCTATATGTTTGTTACTGAATACCATACATTTTGTTTTGTTCAAGTTCAATGATAATTTATTCAAAGCAAACCATTTGTTTCGTGTATGCAGTTCTCTCCATCACCTTCACCAGCTCACTGAGATTTTGAGACCAGAGCAGTAAACTGTGGTATGGTCTGCAAACAGGATAAAATTAAGATACCTTATCCGATACCTTATGAATATCATTTATATATAACAAAAATAATTTCGGGCCCAAAACCGAGCCTTGTGGCACACCACAACACATTCTCTGCCAACTAGACTCTACTCCCTTTAGATGAACATATTGGAACCTCTGATAAATCACTTTTTAACCAAGAATTTACTTTTCCCCTAAAGCTAAATTTTCCAATGTTTGTAGTAAAATTGTATCGTCAGTGGTATCAAATTCTTTCTGTAAATCCAAAAATAATCCTATTGTATGTAGTTTTTGATCTAGTGATTGAAAAATTATTTCAACCAGATTAACAACTGCCATTGTTGTGGACCTGTGTGCTCTAAAACCAAACTGATGCTCATTTAACATATTGTTTACTTCAACATAATTATCCAATCTTTTAACAAACAATCTCAGTAATATTTTTGAAAATTGGGAAAATAAAGAAATGGGTCGATAATTACAAGTCAGATGTTGGTCACCGTTTTTGTGCAATGGAATAACTTTTGCTATTTTCATTTGGTTTGGGACAATTCCTGTTTTATAAGATTGATTATAGATAAAGGTAACTGGATGGACAATTCATTCCATTATATTTTTGACTATACATATGGGACCCATTATTATCTATCGATGTTTTGTTTTTGCAACCGTTCACGATTTTAAATACAAGAAAAAAATATTTAAAGCATCATACGTGACCCCAATCGTCATTTCATTATTTTGAGGGGGCACAATTTTTGTTGGCAATTCATGGCCTATATATTTACAAAATAATCATTAAACTCATGAACTATTTCCTTAATGTGACTTATTTCATCGTTTCTGATATTCATTATTATTATTATTATTATTATTATTATTATTATTATTATTATTATTATTATTATTATTATCCTATGATTTAAACCATTCAGTATTTTCCATGTTCCCTGGATATTTTGTCTATGTTGCATTCATAATTTTGTATAGTATTCTTTCTTACAATTTCTGTTTGTATTAACTAATTTAATATTGTATTCTTTATATTTATTTTCAGAAACTTGCGTCCTGGATTTAAGGAATTTCCTATATAATTATTCCTTTGGTAAACCAAGGATTCGGCATCTTGCTTTTACAAATTACTGTCGTAAGTGGACAACATTAATTGTAACTATCAAATAATTGAGATCTAGATCCCTGATCTAGATCTAGATCCCTGGACCTGAGGCCCAGAGCGCATACATATATATCTATATATCTATATCTATATCTATATCTATATCTATATATATATATATATATATATATATATATATATATATATATATATATATATATATATATATATATATACACACACACACACACACACATATACTGGGACTTTAAACTTCAAAAAACCCAGCGTGACATTGATTATTGACCAGCTATCATTATTTTAGTTGGTTCAAAAGATAAAAGTGGAAAAATCTATATTATATATGTTCAAAGAATAATGCACAAGAGTGAATTATAACAGCTCTTATTTCAAATAGCAACTTCCATCCTAATTGTGGATTAAATCACCTAGGCCTTTAAGTAGAAATAAATCAGCCAACGCTGTCTGTTAGGTTTTTCGTGCACGGGAGAGTTACGTGGCGCTCCTACGCTCGTCCCACCCAGCACGCCGTCGTGCCGTCTCTCTCCGAACCACTGCTCTCCGCGCCTTTTATTCAGTTGATACAAACAGTAATCTTACATTTGACTTCATCAGGGCGGTCGTGACCCGACCTACTTCGCTCAGTTTATCTTGCCTCAGATTAACTCTGTACATCTTGTTAACAAAAACACATAATTAATCATAAACAGATTATAAGCATGATACTGTTTTGGTACATTTTGATTATACCTAATGACCTAATATTTCTCACATTTCCCCCCTGTTTATCAAAATTACCTCCCTCGTTCTCACATCAGTTAACCAACCTTCTATAGAGTATAGTTTTAGTCAGTAACGTCATTTCACAGAGGTAGTAGGCTACTTTGTGCATCAGGAATTTTGTTAACTGTGACCAGGATCGTCATCTGGGAGGTCATCATCCGGGTCGAGGACGAGGAGCCTAATTTGTTCAGACATTAGTACATGATTAACAGGGGCCATAGCCCGGTCGATTAGACCTTGGAAGCAGCGCCTAGGCAGTGGGATGCAAAAACATCCAATTATTACTAGCAAAATACAAAATCCCATCAGAGCCATAACAACGGTAGCAATAAGCTGTTTATATTTGCCAAAAGCGTTGAAAAGGCCTTCCCAGTAGGACGTGTTGACCCAGAGTGCTCCTTCATTTTAGTATTCAGGGCCTTCAACCCCTCTAAAGCCACTGTGAGGCGTCCTCCGGAATGCGTATTGTTTGGGATAAATGTACAACACTGGGTATGAAACATGTGGCAAACTCCTCCCACTTCGGCTAGTAGCATGTCTAACGCAATACGGTTCTGATAACACATTAATGACGTAGCTGAGAGTTGTTCGTGTACTGCAGCAAACGCCTCCTGCGTGTAATTTCCTAGGCGCTGTACATTGTAATAAATGTAATTAATGCGATCTGCATTTTTGTTCACCGTTATATCCAAGGCAGTATCGACTCAAACCCTGCTGCGACCTGATTTACTAGTTTGTATTCGTCCGGCACCCCCCTTGGTACCCCTATTGCGTCAATGTAGGTAGGGTCAGGTCCCATGTCTAGTGCACGTCGTGTCCGTCCCCACTGGTGGGGTAAGATACTAAGGTGTGTTTTCACTAGATTTTCCACTGCGGTCGGGAACACTGTTACTGGGAGGATAAGAGTCACCGCAGCGCAAAGACCCCAGGCGTTTGTTGGGATTACATCGTACAAAACAGTGCCTCCACAAAACAACCATACATCAGCCTTGCTTTTCGGTCTAAATTTATTGTTGACCAATAAGATTGTGGTGCAGTGGCGGGAAGGCAATTGGCCAATGTCTCTTGTCACTTTTCCAGGAGCGGTGATGTTTAAACACGTGAAGTTTAAAGGTGCCATATGTGTAAGGAATAATGGTTTACGCCTGGCTACAGGCACGGCGGGAACACAGCATTAAGCTGAGAGCAATTTGCTGTTGTATACGTGTTGTTAAACAGCTGTATGATGCATGAGATATCCACGGGAGCTGGGACCAGCCGTAGGATGGGCCTTGCTCCCATGCACACCACGCAATCTCCTTGGCCCCCCGCAGCTTGTTCCACCATCAGTAACCAGTTATTTTGGGTTCCACTAAGGCCAGTGCTCCATGTGACCCAGGCATCAGGAGTTGTCTTGTCATTAGGCTGGAAAGCAGTTACATTTCTCGAGTGTGCTACGGACAGTTGGGGTGTAAAGCTAGTGGTACTTGCTGGTACCACGTCTCTGCACACCTTCAAGTCCGCGAAGGGGTCCCTAGTGGGTCCTGGCTTATAACAGTAAACGCGGATGAGTGTACATTTAGTTGTGTTCTCTTCTCGGGACATGTTTACCGTTAATAAAATGCCAGAAGTGTCCTGTGCCAGTGTGACTTTTGTTGCCCATTCTTTTGCTAAAAGAGTGGTAGGGCTTGGCACCCACTCATTGCGTGAAACGGCAAAAGCATTTCCCCATGAGCTATCCAATTGCCCCAGCATAAGATAGTAACTGTAATATGTTGGATGTCCTGCCATTGTGGCCATGTCTTGCCCCCTGTATTCTAACTCTGTGAATGGAATTTTAAACGCCACGGTTGTATTAACACGTACACAGATAGTTAACAGCGACATATGGTTGTTACCAGCAGCACATTGTGGAGAAGAAGAGCTGGTCTTTAAACCCCCTGCTGCTACTGCCAAGATGGCAGCGACGAGCAGTAGAGTGTTCATCGTTGCGGCACCAAGGTTGCTGTGAAGCTGTCCCTTTAAGAATGCCGGTTGTCTTGTAGTCTTGTAGCAGTGCCCGGCTGTTGCTGTCAGAACACTGTTGTCGTCTCAGCTTTGCCACTGAAGTCCTGCGTCTAGGAGGTCTTACCTATGTCACCCAGATCTCGCAGTTTGCAGTGTGAGAGATGGATCCACTGGGCTTTCCCCTCGACCTTTACTGCAGTTGGTGTTGAGATGAGGACGACGTAAGGCCCCTCCACCGTGGACTATTCCAGCTCTTTCTTTTTATTGTTTTTCAAGAACACCTGGTCTCCGGGCACCACCTGCTTTTCCTGTGGAGACAATGGTCCTTCTGGCAGTTCATTGTTTTCTCGACATTCTCTTGTGACCAGTGTTGCCTCATATAATCTGCCAAAGTCCAGTCAGAATCAGGTTGGTCTTTTTCAGTCAGTTGTAGGTTGGGTAGGGTGTACGCTCGCCCATACAACATTTCAAACGGGGACAAACCATGCTCTTTTGCAGTCATTATGTGCATGCTTAAAGCGACTAACGCTATGCAGTCTGGCCATGGTCTTCCTGTGTCCTTTGCTGCTTTTACTACCGTATTTTGCGGACTATTAGCCGCTACTTTTGTCAGATGTTTTGAGCCATGCGGCTTATTTAGAGGCTGCGGCTTTTCTGTGTTTTTTTTTCTTTCACCGCTAGGGGCGAACTAACCGGAATTAGAATCAAAACTACAGAAAAGTTAAGCAAAGAAGCAGATGTTGCTTTTTTATTCAGCTAGCAAATAGAACACGGACGACAAATTACCAACTATAAATTATTTTCAAATTCTTGCCCCATCATTATGGAACCCAAACGAAGAAGTTCGTATGAAGCAAGTTTTTAAGCTGAAGGCCATCGATCTTGCTAGGAAACCGCGCGGCTGCACGCAAGCTTAACATCAATGAATGTACCGTGAGACGCTGGAGGGGGACAGCGGGACGAGCTCATGCGATGCCAAAAGTCAAGGAAAGAGTTCTGCGGCCTATACAAAAGGTGCGGCCTATGTATTGTTTTATTATCGGTTTTTTTAAAATAGAGCAAATGCGGCTTATATAGGGGAGCGGCTAAAAGTCCGGAAAATACGGTAATTTGTTTTTTCAGGAATCAGGAATCAGGATATATTTTATTGCCATTGTCAATGAACAAATTCACAACGTAGGAACGTGACTTGGTGACAGATGCGACATGAGAGACATGCATAAAGAGCACGGCCACCGGGGCGGCTTGCTTTCGCACAGCGCCTACTCGGGAACTTGAACTCTTAGAAAATGAAAATGAAGAAGCAGTTCAGCAATGAGCATACAATGATAAACAACACATATTGAGTACATTACACGAGGTCAACGTGATGGATATTTTCAGTGGATGTTGGGCAGGGACACAAACAAGATAAGGACAAAGATTAGGTATGTGGGTATGTGCAGACGGTGTAGTGAAGGCCAAATCTAATGTTTGTTGTAAGTGTCTGTGTGTGGCTTCAGCACGGGTCAGTTTGACCGGCTAGCCATGTAGGTCTCCTCCAAGGCCGGGAGGAGAGATAAGGGAAGGAGCAGAGGAGATACAAGGGCACAGCAGCGAAAAGGGGAAATAAAGTACTTTAATACATTTTGGTTGCATCAATGAATTTGCCAGATCAAATAGTCCAATCATTTCTGGTCCTCTGTGAAGCGGATCAGCTTGATTCAATTGAGTTACTCCATCCGATTCAGCGAAAAAGTTCCCATTTCTTGATCTGAATCGCCCCACTAGTCTTTTGCATCTCTGTGGTCCAGAAATAAGATGTTACGGTTCAGATTCAGTACTACGAGATTTGCACCGTGCCGTGCTCAAGTCTCTGTTCGTGTCCTTGAGTCATTCTTTCACTCAAAGACTCCAAACTCCTTTTCATGTTGATTGTCAGACAGTTGTTGGGTGAATTTTTCTGTTCTTCCCATTTTTCCGATAGACCAAGGCGACTCCGAAGCCCAATTAGGAAGGAATCCTGCTATCATAAATCCAAATACAAATAGGTCCTCCACATCTTCAATGAGCAGGGGCTCGATGCATAGAACCTGCCAGTTATTCCAATAGTCCCGATACGTACCCCGCTGTGGACCGTACCGTCGGGACAGGTTGCCTTCTCCCGGGGCAGCTTTTCTCTGGGAAAAACTTTATGCAATGCACTCAGAGACCAATCAATTAGATTCATTATTTCGGAGAGCAACAGGTGATCCAGCGCACTGTGATTTAGAGAGAAAAAGAGAAAAAACACGACGAGAGAAGCAAAAGTAGCAGGCAGCAGCGGGAGCAGAGGAAAACACGTCCGCACAGGAGGGAGGAGTGCACAAGAACTTTATTGTCCTTGGCCCTTTCAACCAAGCCTGCGGATCTTGGATTGGTAAATACAGTGTCTTTTCAGGTCCATCTTGAAACATTGTCCAACTTTTGTCTATTACCTCATTTACAAAATGGTGCCATTATCTGATCTGATGATTTCTGGAATTCCGTAATTTGGAATAATAGTTTTGCACAGTGCTTTGGCTACTGTTAATGCGTCTGGTTTTGCTGTCGGAAACAGCTCTACCCACTTTGAAAATGCGTCGATGATGACCAAGCAGTACTCCACCCCTCTTGATTTACTTAATCTTGTAAGAGTTTAGCATGTAATACTGGTTTTCCTGTCGAGGTTTTGAAACCACGGTTTTCCATTGTTGGCAAAAAATATGTACAGTCCCAAAAGCATATTGGCTGTCTGTGTATATCGTGACTTCTTTTCCTTTATATAGTTTGCAGGCTTCAGTCAGTGCCCACTAATTCTGCTGCTTGTGCTGAATGGTTAGATGGTAATTTTCCCTTTTTTAGCACCTTGTCCACTGTGGTTATACCATAGCCAACCATGTTGGTTCCATAGTCATCTTTCCTTGCTGAGCCATCAACAAAAATCACGTCTCCTTCTTCTAAGGGCGTGTCCAGTAAGTCTTTTCTGGGTTTGTTTTGTCTTTCTGCTGACGCCACACAGTCATGTGGCTGTCCGTCGGTTTGTATTGGATCAGAGTGGATGGGTTTAATTTGGTACATCGTTCTATAGTCAGGTGTGGTTGCGAGAGCAACACAGTCATACATAGTAAATGCCTTGCTGGTGAGAGGAATGTCATGTTCGTCTGGAGTAGAAGAGCGGAAACAGCGTGTGGCACCTGCAGTGTTAGAAGGTGGAATAGGACCACCTCTGCTGAACTCTGCACAGCCATCGCTGCCGCCACTACAGCCTGCACGCATTGGGGGGTGGCCCGCCCACTGGGTTTGTGTGGAGTAAAATGCTACTGGTCTGTTTTTAGAGCCATGTCTCTGCACAACACTGACGTCATAAATCCTTCTCTGCTGTCACACATTTGTACAAATGGTTTAGAGTAATTTGGNAGGTTTTGAAAACCACGGTTTTTCCATTGTTTGGCAAAAAAATATGTACAGTCCCAAAAGCATATTGGCTGTCTGTGTATATCCTGACTTCTTTTCCTTTATATAGTTTGCAGGCTTCAGTCAGTGCCACTAATTCTGCTGCTTGTGCTGAATGGTTAGATGGTAATTTTCCCTTTTTTAGCACCTTGTCCACTGTGGTTATACCATAGCCAACCATGTTGGTTCCATAGTCATCTTTCCTTGCTGAGCCATCAACAAAAAATCACGTCTCCTTCTTCTAAGGGAGTGTCCAGTAAGTCTTTTCTGGGTTTGTTTTGTCTTTCTGCTGACGCCACACAGTCATGTGGCTGTCCGTCACTTTGTATTGGGATCAGAGTGGATGGGTTTAATTTGGTACATCGTTCTATAGTCAGGTGTGGTTGCGAGAGCAACACAGTCATACATAGTAAATGCCTTGCTGGTGAGAGGAATGTCATGTTCGTCTGGAGTAGAAGAACGGAAACAGCGTGTGGCACCTGCAGTGTTAGAGGGTGGAATAGGACCACCTCTGCTGAACTCTGCACAGCCATCGCTGCCGCCACTACAGCCTGCACGCATTGGGGGGTGGCCCGCCCCACTGGGTCCAGTTGTGTGGAGTAAAATGCTACTGGTCTGTTTTTAGAGCCATGTCTCTGCAGCAACACTGACGTCATAAATCCTTCTCTGCTGTCACACATTTGTACCAATGGTTTAGAGTAATTTGGATGGGCTAAAACCCCTGCTGCAGCTAATGATTGTTTTAGGGTGCAAAATGCCGTGTTTGCCTCTTCTGTCCAAGTCAAGTGGTCCTGCATTTTTAGCGGTATGGAAAACATGAGATCCTGTAGAGGTTTTGCCATGATTGCGTAATCTATCAGCCAGCTACGGCAGTAGTTACACAATCCCAAAAATGACATCATTTGTTTTTTTGTCTGCGGTTTTGGAGCTGACAAAAATGGCAGCTTTTTCTCTGAGTACTTATGGTGCGTCCTTCAGCGGTGATAGCATGTCCGAGGTATTTCACCTCTTTTTTCCAAAGTTGCAGTTTTTCTTTACTAACTTTGTTCCCTGTTTTTCCTAAGTGGCGCAAGAGAGCCAGTGTGTCCTTTTTACACGCTTCCTGAGTCTTTCCTGCGACCAAAAGGTCGTCCACATAGACGAGAATTTGGCTGCCTGCAGGTGGGGAAAAGTCTGCCAGGCAGTTTGTGATGCATTGTGAGAACACTGTGGGAGACAGGCACAGACCCTGTAGGAGGCGAGCAAAGGTAAGTTTCTCCCCTTTATAGGTGAAACCAAACCAATGCTGGCTCTCCTTTGCCACTGGGATGCTAAAGAAAGCATTACTCAGGTCTATGACTGAAAACCACTGTCCTTCGGGTTTGATTGAGTTCATCAATCTGTGTGGGTTTGGCACGTTTGGTGCACGTTGCTCAATAGCCTCATTTACTGCGCGCAGGTCTTGAACCATGCGCCAGGCAAGTGAGGGTGGTGCTTTCTTTACTGGAAATATTGGTGTATTACATGTGGCTTCAGGGCATGGGACTATTACCCCTGCTGTTTTTTAATGATTCAATTACAGGTCGAATACCTTCCTCCGCGTCAGGTTTTAATGGATATTGTTTAATTCTTGGTCTAAATTCTGTTTTTCCCTTGATTACTACTGGTTCAGCCCCTTTCATTAGTCCCACGTCTGCTGGACCCATGCTCCACACCTCTTTTGAAGTGGGAGGAGTTTTGGTCTTTTTGTCGTCATACGCCGGAGGGGGTCCCACAGCAGCAGTATCCTGTGCCTGGACCTCCTCTGGCGCGGTCGGTATTCGGGGGTGGTCGGTTAGTCCCGTTGTCATCATCCTTTCTACTCACAGCACACACTTTGGCTTTGTTCTTATTTGCCTGTATGTTCTTTCTACGCCTATATTCTGTCATCCAGACTTTTGCTTGGATCATCTGTTTACCTGGAGCAGTTTTATCTCGGCCCTTCATCTGATCATGTGTTGTTAAATTTGTTAATAATTTAGTCAGGTCATCCTCTCTTATCTTACCCGAAAAATTATACTTCTTTTTCCACTTTTTTAAATACTGTGTGGTTCCTGGAAAGTTTTTACTCATGTACTCTTTGTCCCCGTCTTCTAAGGCTTTCAACATTTCTGGTGACATTGCCATGTTTGCAGTTGCACTATGTGCTCTTGTGAGTCGTACCGAGGATCCTACTGGGCCGATATTTCTTTCTATGACAAGCTTCTACCCCGAGGGGCAGTCATAGACTGGGTGTTGACACAAGAAATATACGGTCGCGGGGATGCTACAATACTTTTGTCACTTGAGCGGAGTAAATGAAATCCGGTGTTGATGTGTCTGAAGGGGCGGTCGTCACTCCGTCAACCTCCGTGGTTCATCAATCCGTATTTCCAGTCATTCACATTTTCCTTTCATACTTTTCTTTTCTACCTTCATCTATGTCTTATTTTCTAAAAAATTTAGACATAAAAACCACTCTGGGTCTGACCTGGTTCATGATATAGTTGCCTCTGGTTGGATCGAGTGAGGTTCTCGCAGAGGGTCGATGAAGGGTGGTTGCCACGTAGAAAAGTGGATTTCCCGGTTTCAGCCGACTCTGCAGAGTTTTTCCAATCACCGTTGATCACCCTCCGCATCGAACATCATCGATCCCGGGTTTTCGGCACCAGAAAACTGTCAAAGAATAATGCACAAGAGTGAATTATAACAGTTCTTATTTCAAATAGCAACTTCCATCCTAATTGTGGATTAAATCACCTAGGCCTTTAAGTAGAAATAAATCAGCCAACGCTGTCTGTTAGGTTTTCGTGCACGGGAGAGTTACGTGGCGCTCCTACTGCTCGTCCCACCCGGCACGCCGTCGTGCCGTCTCTCTCCGAACCACTGCTCTCCCGTGCCTTTTATTCATTTGATTCAAACAGTAATCTTACATTTGACTTCATCAGGGCGGTCATGACACGACCTACTTCGCTCAGTTTATCTTGCCCCAGATTAACTCTGTACATCTTGTTAACAATAACACATAATGAATCATAAACAGATTATAAGCATGATACTGTTTGGTACATTTTGATTATACCTAATGACCTAATATTTCTCACAGGGAGCTAACCATACCTCCTGGGGTTGTTCATGGTGCACGGAGTCTTCGCTGGAGGACTCCTGCGGGGCGTTTCTGTGGTGTCTGTTGTCCCACCAAGACGCTCGGCAGTGGTAGAAACAGCTCCCCCATGGACGCCTGAGATCCATCGCATCTCCAGGAACCTGCAGTCAAAACCTCCTGGCAGTCCGGTCCCGGAGGTTGCCGGTCCCGGTCCTCCCAAGAAGGGGAAGAGTGGCCCGGTTGGGATGCCACCCCAGGCACCGCCGCTCGCTTCTTCTCCTCCTCGACTCCCACAGCTCGCTGGTCTGGAAACCCGGCCAGGATCTCATCAAGCATCCTTTCTGCTCCCTGCACCTTCTGTTGAAGAGACTCGACATCCTGGTGATTCTCAGCAAGCGGTGGTGGTGTAGCGGGGGAGTCTTCCATCACCCCCTGGGGCTCAGTGCTACAGTCTCCATCGGTATTGCTCCAGCATCTTCCTACGTGATACTCTGCTTCACCTTGTTTGCATACGTGTTTGGACAGTCCTTAAACAAATGGGTGTCAGAGTAGCAAAGGTTGCATTTAACTGGGACAGGGCACTGGGCCGTTGCATGGTCTGGGGTTATGAAAGTGGGTCGTTGTGCACTGTGCTGCCAGGTGGGCAGCACTGCGACATCTGTGGCATTGCTTGGGCTGTCCAACGCAGAAGACAATGCCCCTTAAAGAGCCCAGTCTGATAGTACTTGGCAAATGTTTCATCATTCCGTTTGCTCGTCTGAGTCTGACGTTAAGCCTCCGTGACCCTGTTTTAATCCCATCGATGTCTGTCCCTTCTCGGATGTCCAGGACTTCGCAGTAGTTTGAAGCCGAGGTTTGTATATCTTGTAGTTTTACTCTCTGAATACAAGACTACAAAGACTTTCTTTTATCAATGTTTATAAGCGAGGGGACTGAGATCTTTCCCAAAAATTGGCTGTTAGCTTTTCTCTTCTCAAACTCTGCTAAAGCTGATTTGATGTTTTTGAACGTAGTAAACATGACTTCAAAAACTCTCTTGCCTGGCAGGGCAAAGACAAAATCAAGCTGGTTCGTGGAAATGCCTAGTTCTCTCTGAAGAACGTGTTGGCTGAAGTCGAGCCGCTCCATCTCCACACCATCCAAAAGTTCAAAGCGCACAGCATTGCGGCGTTGGGCCGATGCCGGAGCTGCCATATCTGGTGCCTTCAAATGGTGTTGTGCTCCATACACCGCACAGCCCCAACAACACTTTAGTTTTTTCTGATCGTCGTTGATTGCCTTAGATGAACCACCTTCCTGGTCATGGTCACGCTCTGAAGAGAAACTAGAGTCTGCTATCACAATCGCATGTGAGAACTCCTGGGGCAGATAATATGGCCTCATGCCAACAGCCAACAGTTCAATGTCTTTGTTACACAGCTGCTCCTTCACTGTACAGTGTCCAGGTTTGCACCAGCTCAGATGTCTTGTTCTGGAAAGATCTCATGTTTCCCTTGACGATTAATGCTAATGTGTGTCATGCCCGACCTTTTCTTTCACAAATTTTGTTGATACTACTTGTCACTGATTTGACCAAAGTTTGCATTCTATGTCTATTTATTAAGATTTTCAATTCAATTTAATTTTGCAACGCCCAAATTCATCAACAGTGATTGCCTCGAGGGGCGAGATGATCTGCCCAGACCTCACTTAAATCAGGTTCTGACAAATTATTATTAACATTTGCAACATTAATACTATCACACCTCGGAAACTTGGGTGGGTGCAGTAGCCATTGAAAAATAAATAATTTCCAATTGTAGTTGGACAGTTTTGTGTTTCAAGCTGCTGGAGTTTCAACAGTCAAGTAAGTCTTTGCATTTACAGTCTCGGTAACATTTTAAACAGCATCTTGTCTTTAATTTACATTTATTTCCTTTTTGCTTTCACTTATTTCAAATATTTCACTCTTGTCGGAGCATGTCAGATTAGCCAGCTAGTTAGAATGCAGTTTGGTTTTTGGAGGATTAATTTTGAGATTTTACATTTGATTAAATTAATTTCTTGGTATTAAATGAACAATCAGAACTTAACTATATAAAGATGAATGATCTCCCTAAAATCATTAAAAGTAATTTAGCAAAATGTCAAATGTATCTGTTATCCCTGAATGGAGTGCCGCCGTGCCGAAAGAAAATGGCGCAAGTCAAAGCTCCAGGTTCAAAAGGAGATTTACAGAGAGAAGTTGTTCATGTACAACCTCATTTTATGTAGAACTAGGGAAGGATATTTTTCTGAACTAATTGGAAGCTGTAGTAACAACTCGCGTGTCCGAGGTGCGATCGGCAAACGTGACAACAGGGGGCCCTCTACATGCCATTGTTTAGAGCGATGAGACAAACGTGGAAGGCTGTGGTGAAGAAACACTGGACATGACTATCATCAGTGTCCTGGGAATCTGTGCAATTCAAGTCAAAACACAAGTGTGAAGGACAAATGTGGGCATGGCTCCAGGAGTGGGACTGGTGTTAGTCATAGTATTTGTGTCAGAACCTTTTCTAGAGTTTAGATGATGGAAAACGTGCCTGTAAAAGTCTTCAAAAGGTCACTTTCTGCACTGTCACTTTCTGTACTACAACTTTAACACACTTTAAACATAACTGTAAACTTGTGTACATAGAAATACCTATTTTTATCTTTATTTTTATTGTATAGTAATTTTAAATTGTTTCTTAATGCATGCCCTTTTTTGATTGAATATATGTTGTTTTATTATTGCTCAGTGTTTTATGTTGCACCTTAATGCCGAGACAAGTTCCTATGTTTGTGAATTTTGTTCATTGACAATGGCAATAAACTCTTTCTGATTCTGATTCTGATTCTGAAAAAGTGTGGTACGAACAGCAAAAGAAGGTTGGAGACTTTTTAAAGTCTTTCTTTGATTTACTGAGATGTTAAAAGTGCACAGTGCAATGTCCACACCGATCACACAAGAGTTTTTCTGCACAATTTGAGTCACATTTTGTCTAAACGTGACTCAGTTCGCCAAGTTGAATCCTGTTTCTGTTTGAGATGTTTGTATTTCCAGTGAAAACTCCGGCTGCACATTTATCTGCAGGAGTTTGGCCTGTTTTGACTTGAAGAACAGAGAAAACAGTGACTTCTTCTTTTACATTGACTGATATAAGCCAGTGTGTGCTGTTGTTCAACCCTCCAAAACACCACATTATCATTTACAGCACTGCCTTAACAATGAGGGAACTCTTTGAATAAACACAAATATATGGATCATAAATGTGAGTTTGTGTGTCTGCTGTGTGAGTCTGTTTACCTCTGTTTATTTGTTTGACTCACAACAATGTTTGATTTGGTTTTGGCCTAAATAAGTTGTCATTTCGGATCCTTTTTCAGTAGAGTTTAATCAGAGGAAGCCGTGTGAAGAGGGAATGCAGCAGAACTAGTATTATTATGAGCAGAAGTCATGTGCAGTTGTGGGCGTGGCCTGTTCTACACATTGAAGGTGTTTTCTTGTCAACTTTATCAGTACAGGACAGCTCTGTACTCGGATACAGCCTTCACTTCCTCCAAACTCTACTTTGACTGAGTCTCTTCTCTGTCACTTGCACACGAGCCAAAAAGTCAATACAACACAATGTTTGAATAGTTTGTCATCTGATGCGACACAAAAAACTCCAAATGTCACAAACTTCAGATTGTGGACAAACTTAAACCTTCCTCGGACACGTAAAACACCCACCGTTTCCCCCCGGCTTCAGTTTTATGGGACACGGCTCAGTTTTGGAGCTCATTTTTTACAGTACGTGTGAAATCCAGGTTTTCCTTTGCCCAAACTGGAATGTTCCACAGTGTAGCATTAAACAAAGGGGTTTGTAGTGATCCAAAATAACCTGAAAAACCTGCCACTGCACCTCAGTCACAGAACAAAAATAATAATAAAGTTGAAATACAAAATATCCTCCGATACTTTATCTCAAAACGTGACTCATAATATTAAGAACAATGACATAAATGTACTCGCCTTAAATGGGCTCAAAAGAACAGTCTTCTTCTCACGGAACTGAGGCCCAAATCAATGCGAGTGGTTCCAAATGCTTTGCAGAGCTTCAGTTCTTGTCAGTGTTAGAACATCTCCTGTCATAGTCATTTAGGCCGATAAGACAAGTGTCCAAAACGTTTGACAAATAAAGCCCTGAACAGCATTAGAAGAAAGATCTGATCACAAACCTGTTTGAGATGGAAATGAAGGTGAGTCCTGTGTCCAAACGGCACCAAAACAGCTCCTTTCAAACACAAGAAAACAGAGAAAATCAACTCCAAAGATCCAGCTAAAGTGGCGCCGATTTAAGCTGAGTGTAAAAAGTGTAATACATGAGCCCCTTTAGTTTATTCAAACACATCACATTAAACCACGTCAATCAGCACCAAAAATTCCCGCTGAACACTTCCAAAATACAAATACAATGATCCGTATGAATTCAGAGATCAAACACACTGACCTTATTTACGTTTTGAAGAGCGAAAATCAGCAAAGCAAGTCAAGTTTTGAAATGAGGAACATGTTGGCGCCGCCTCAGTCAGAGCTGCGTCATGCGTCACTGGAACCATCCTTTCTCATTTTAGAGAAGCACGTTTTGTTTGGAACATATTTCATTAACGAGAGCGTGAAGTGGCTCAAATGACCTTCTCAGACAAGTTTTAATTTAAACTTCATAGAAATTTCCAAATCTCGCAGGTCATAAAAGCCACAGCAAAGGTGTACAAATAGGTAAGATTGTAAAATCTGATTGTAGACAGGATTTTCTATATTGCTTCTTCTATTTGATACTCTGTCTGTCCAGGAAAGAGGTGAAGGTCTCTTTCGTTTGGGTTCCTGCCCAGGTCGGTGTGGATGGTAATGAAATGGCTGATTTGCTGGCTAAAAATTCCCTAAAACTCACATCAATACATGTGATAGTTGAAATAAGTACATCTGAAGTCAAACCTATTATTAAGAGTCCTGTGTATAAACTTTGGCAGGATTATTGGACTCTTTGTGATACTGGACGGCATCTGTATCAGATACAAAGTAGTGTTGGTCCATAAAGATCCATGGGCAGAAACACAGGGGAAGAGAGAGCCTTTACTCGCATGAGAATAGGCCACACCCGACTCAACAAGTCACTGAGTAGTAGGATAGGCAAACATCGCTTATGTCATCATTGTCAAGAACCTGAAACTGTTGAGCATATAAAAGAGAGAGAACTGAATTAGTTTTATGGCTTCAAAATAATAAACAAGAATTCAATCTGCTCAATCTTCTTGCAATCCAGTCACAAGAATCATGTAAGGCTTTAGTTGCTTACCTACATAATACAGGATTAATTGGAAGATTATAGATTTAATAGCATCTTTGTTGAGTTACACTACATCCAACTTTTAGTGTTATGGTTTCCGTTGATCTAGTGTCCACACTCAATCCAGTAGGTGGCGGTAAATTCAACTTTTGGCTGCCAACCGCCATTCAAATGTAACAAAAAGACACTTGTAAGTCAACTCCATTTCAACAGCAAATTTTACTACTCATTTTAAAAATATGTTGAGCTCCGGATACAAAATCAAAAACATCTGTTGCCATGGAAATGTGCCATGTTTGTTGTTGGGGTGTAACGTCCATTGAGTAAATGAGCCAAAAAGCTGTTTAACGGCTGAGCCACTGCTGTTAAATACAAGTATCACTCTAAAGAGTCAGAATACTTAAGAATGAACGCTAAGTTTCGTATTTAGTATCTTCAAATCACCACTGGTTTAACATTAGGATAACTGGAAATTCTACTGACGGCACAATCCCGAGCTCTATTAAGAAACCATTAAAAATCATCTTTAACTCATTGACAAAAGATGCTATAGATTTAGAGGTTTAAGTGAATCTAAACTGGATGTGGGATTAGACAACGTTTAAAGAGGGGCGAATCATTAACTGTTCGTTTCACCCACAGACCGTAAACATCTTTATTCATATTAGTTAATTATATCAGATTTACGGTCTATGGTTTCACCACATTCTTCTGCCTCCATACAGAGTGTGGCGCCCTCTGCTAGAGCTCAATGTCACTCACTGCACCTTTTCTTCTTCTGATTTCTGTCAGACGAAGAGCTTTTTCATCAAATTCACTCAATTTTCACATCTTCTGTGTCATCTTAATGGAATTACGGCTCAATTTGAGTCATGAACTTCTTTTCTCGGCTCATGGCGTGTTTTGGAACCTGTGCACGGACCAGTTTAACATCATTCTATAAATGAGTGTGTACAATTATTTCAATATTTGCTTGATGCAGCTGTGCGGTGCTCGAGGTGGGCCATTTATCCACATTTTGATCATGTTGTGAATGTTGTTGTGAAGATATGACACATTTGAATCCATCGTTTGTAGTCAAAAAGATTACAAATAAAAATGAAGAAAATATGTTGTAAATAGGGATGGGCGATATTGACAAGAATGAATATCTGTTTTTTGTTTGTTATAGTATTTTGATTGCGATATTCAGACGATATTATGTCAATCCAACAGAGATATCTTCAAACATGTTTTTTTAAATGTAAAAGTGGACGTTTAATCATCAGACGGATGTGAACCTAGAATCCCTTTTCAAGACCCCTAAAGCCAAGGGTATTAGGTGTCTTTGACAGATGCATGGGTAGAAAGCTGAAGGAATAAGACCAGCATTGTTTTGAATTTTTTGTTCTTACATGTGAACAACCCTACTAGCTTTAACTGTAAGCAGGGGGTTAAACCCTGTGTGGCTAGAATTTACAACAGCAAGTGGTTATCAAAGCCGTCCGCATTGTGAGCAATAAATCAATATATCTCAAAAATCAACGCGCTGGCGTAGCTCTATGGCACTGAAAGCAGGAATCTCCCTAATGCTCACCTCATCCTCCAACGCACCACCCAACTGTGCACCCCAAGCCCTCTACATGTGCGAGGTCCTCCTGATTTTTTTTATTACCAGAATCATCAATTTCAGTGCCAAAATCTGACAGCAGATTCACGAGATGTATTGACACCAGTCTGTAGAATGACAAAAATTAATATCTGTTTTTGTTGTTGTAATATCTTGATTGCGATATTCAGATGATATGTCAATCCAACAGAGATATGTTCAAACGTGTCTTTAAATGTATCAGTGGACGTTTAATTATCAGACGGATGTGAAAAGTCTGTAAAACTAATCACAAAAGTGCAGAAATATAACCAAACATAAACTCAACATACAGAAACTTTGCATATCTTCAAAATAACATTCACAATATCTAAAACTCGATATATAGCCCATCTCTAGTTGTAAACGATCAAATCATGTCATAAGGTGATTTTTCTGAACATTTCACATTCATCTGATGAATAAACCTCGACTAAAATGTTTAAAATAAAGTCGTGTTTTAAAATTAACACATTTCAGACATCGTCTGTGGTAAAAGCAGCTCTTTGTGAAAGCCTCAGTGTGTTTGGGTTCAATTAGTGACAAAGTGGTAAATATATTCATCTTACAGCAGAAAACAGTCCTCTTTGGTAGATTGATCATGTTTTTCCTGTGCCCCTGGTGGTCACACTGTGAAACACTGATCAAATCTAGCTCAAAGTCTCATGGAAGAGGAAAAAGTATTTGGGGAAACTACAACTCAAGTGACTGTCAGGACGCAAGAAACAAACGTTCAGATCCTTTCATCTTGTGGACTCGAGGCTTTTATCCCTGGATTTCCTCACAGTGGGATCTGTGGGATCATCTGATTATTCTTTCCATCAGTAGTTTAGAACGTGAAACGCCTGTAAATATCAGACTTTCCCTAAATTTGACCCAGATGAGGTGAAGATGACGCCGCTCGAGGTCCTGATGGAGTGCGTCGCAGAGGAAACAGTTTTTGGATCAAAAAGGCTAAAAGTCCACGTGTCCTGTGTCGTTTTGGTGTCATTCCTGCTTTGTGCGAGTCATAAAACGTCTCCTCTCACTCGTGGCACGTTCTGGAGCACGTCCGAGTCCGTTATAGTCCAGATCACCATTATTCAGTCACTAAATGAGTGGGTTAGTTGTGTGATTCATGGGTTCACTTGTTGCAGCCCGAGTGACAATGTCAAATGTATTTAAGAGGAAAAGTACAGTTTTATGAAAGAGTGAGTCCGATGACCCCAGCGATAGTGAAGGACGGGTCAAATGCAGGACAAACTTGGTCGACTTGAACCATTTTCAAATCGAGTCATTTGTTCCTAGAAAATAAAAGAGTGAAAGTCCATCCAACTGTCATGTGGAGTCGGCCCCAGAGCCCGAAAAACCTGAGTCCGGTCCAAGTCCTGTCCCTGAACCAGAAGAGGACCGTGAAAAGGAGGAGGAGCTGCATTTTATCACTAAGTTTAGTCTCAAATCTAAATAGAACAAAACTCGACCTGGTTCTTTTAAGTCTCAGTTGTGAAGTTGAAGGTGTAAAAGTCTAAATCTTTTCACTTTTCTGCAGCTTAAGTGTATGTATGTATATATATATATATATATATATATATATATATATATATATATATATATATATATATATATATATATATATATATATTTCCTTTTTCCCCCCAAACTTGATTTGAATATTCAAAGTGAATAAAGTTTATTTAGAATGAACAATCCAAGCAGCTTCAAAGCTTTAACAAAAACATACAAACAAAAATAATTCTAAATAATAAAATTACATTCATACAAGAATTGCTATTTTTGTTCTCAGTCTCAAGGCTCCATTATTATTCTTGAAACCAATAAAAATATGTATATATATAATTACAGTTAATTTACAATAAATACCAAATTATTTTCACACATTGTATAAATTATATAAATTATTGGAATTAAATGATAAAATAAACCAATTTGACAGAGCTACACTCATAAAAAAATGTCATGTGTTTGTGTCCTCAGATTCCTGTGAGTTCTCTCTGGATCCAAACACAGCTCACAGAAGACTCAAACTGTCTGAGGACAAACGGACAGTGACCATGGCGACAGAGGAGCAGCAGTGTCCACATCATGAGGACAGATTTACAGTCTGGCCTCAGGTCCTAAGCTGCACTGGCCTGAGGGGGCGCTGTTACTGGGAGGTGGACTGGAGCGGGAGGAACATTGATGTAGCAGTGAGTTACAGAGGAATCAGACGGAGAGGAAAGAGAGAGGAGAGTGGGTTTGGAGTCAATGATCAGTCCTGGAGTCTGAGGATCTGTGATGGAGATTACTATTTCTGTCACAACAACAGACAAAAACAGATCTCCTCCTCCTCCTCCTCCTCCTCCTCCTCCTCCTCCTCCTCCTCCTCCTCCTCCTCCTCCTCCTCCTCCTCCTCCTCCTCCTCAGGTCGAGTGTCTGTGTTCCTGGACTCTGAGGCTGGATCTCTGTCCTTCTATGAGGTCTTCTCTGATGGAAAACTGTTCCACCTCCACACCTTCAGCTCCTCCTTCACTGAGCCTCTGTTTCCTGGGTTTGGACTGTGGAATGAAGGTGACTCTGTGTCTGTGGTGGATCTGAGGAGAGCGCCCCCCTGGTGGACCTCTCTGTGACTCTTTCATGTGATAAATATTCCAGCTTTTCTTTATTCTTCCCAAAGATCTTGAGTGCCTTGAGTCTCTTTATGTCTTTGTTGTTTTTTATGTGAAAATGAGCCGAAGACTCATTTCTTCTACTTTGTAAACAATAAAGCTGTTCTCTTCTCTTCTTCTTTACACATCAGAGAAAATGTCACTTCTGCAGCTTTTCCACATAAAGACACAGAGAGAGGCCACGTTTATAAAAATGTCAAATAAAACGTCTACGTAGCCTTTAGCATTAGCCGCTAACTTTGGCAAGTTTATTCATTGGGCAAAATTCAAACACAAAGTAATTCAAAGTGCTTCACAAAATAGAAAACATGCATTAAAATCACAAAACAAACAGATAAAAACATCATCTTTATCACATTTACTTTAAAAGGTCAGAGTGCACTGTTTTTAGTCTCTTGTCAAAAGGAAAAGGAGGTGGGGTTTGCCTTGTCTGAAAAAGGGGGACATGCATGTTCTCTTCTGCTCATTTCTGTTCTGACAACCATGGGCCTAATCTGTCTCCATGGGAACGAGCAGACGACTCCACCGGGCCAAGTGACGGGTCAGATCTGTGGAGAGTCGAGTCCGTCCACGGTAAGAAAGGCGGAGCAATAACATCTCCTTTAAACATCTCCTTTTACAAAAATAAACTGAACTGATCTCGTCATTGTTTATATTTAAAAACCCGTTCTTGAACTCAGACTCTTGAGGACGTCACGTGACCATTTCAGGACTCAAACTAGAAAAGTACTTTATTTTTCAGTCCAGTTCAAAGGTTTAGTAGAAAGTAAAGATCCTGCTCTCAGATGTAGTGAAGCAAAAAGTATCACATGTAAAAGTGACTTCAGTAAAGTACACACACCTAAACATTGACTTCATCACAGTACTTTGACTTGAGTACTTTGTTACTTTCCACCACTAAATCTTTGCTGGTGCAGATGCTGTGTATTTGTTCTGTTCTTGTGATTGGTGCTTCCTCTGAGTCTTGTTTGTTCTAAATATATCTTTCTTCTAAGCGCTCTGACACTGAGAAATAAAGTCCAATGACAAAATATCCTGCGAGTCGTGTTTGTTTGAATGGAACTTTATCTCAAAACGTGACTCATAATATTAAGAACAATGACATGAATGGACTCACGAGCGGTGCGACCCCTGGAGGGCGGAGGTCAAAGGTCAAGGCGTCCGAGTGCAGTCTCTTTAAAAGAAGTGGAGCTTTTCTTCATCTGCACAATGTTGAACGCAAAGAAAGAATCAAATCCACTCAAAGGTTCAGGTGTAAATGCTTCCAAAACAAGTGGGCGTGTACATGTGTGTGTGCAATGTGACTTATGTGTGGTCACATGTTTCTCTGGAGCCTTTCCAGCGCTCAAGGGGTTCAATGGCTTTCACATGGAATCAACCAATAATTCTCCTGAATGTAGAACGGACTCTTTAGACATTTGACTGTTTTTAGAAAATAAACTCTTTCCAAATACAAATCCCTGTCTGAGCTCGGATAAGTCACATTTAAGGTCTATGGATGAACCTGGACCATCTTTGGACCTGGTTTAGTTCTGTCTTAGTCCAGTCCAGAGATCAGAGCTGCTTTTGCTTTGGTTTCATCTCAGCTTGGTTCTGGTCAAACCTGGTGCTATTGGATCCTTATTCATTCTGGTTCCAGGTAGATCTTGGACGTCCAGGTCCAGTTCAGACTTGGATTGAAGGTGCTCAGTTGACTTTGTTCTCCACTTTTATTCCTGACTCTGTGACACACGCAGGATTTGGCAGCGTCCTGTAAAAGGTTTGGCACAAATGTAAAGAAATCCGCTGCTCTCTCTCAACTGGAAGTCAGCGGATGAGTTTCTTTGATCGAGTGGTTTGAGCTCAATATTGTGATTTCAAATGTGCAAAATAGAAGATGAATGATTGACGGGAGTCATAGATTATAACTCTGTGACAGACGGGAAAAGGAAGAGTCAGATTTGAACTGTTCACAAACATGATCTCTCTTTGTGCCCAGATACGAGGTCAACATGTTCAAATCAAATAAAGCCTTGACTGAAAACAACTGGAAGAGTCATTTATTCTTCAGGACAAAAACATGACATCAAAGCTCTTTTTTCAGCTCGTGGCTCGTTATGGAGCAGTTCACGATGATTGGATGAGTAAATCAGTTCAGGACTATTTCAATCCTCGGTCAGTTGTGATTCGTTGATTGACTTGTGGCGACCTCAGAGCAGGCGACATACCGCGCCTTTAAGATGGAAACCTCCTTCATGACTTTGTTCATGAACGTCCTCATTTCTAGATGTTAGAATGATATGAATGGTACAGTTGTAAAGAATGTCGTGCTCTTTTCCACTCTTGACAAACCGTTTGAAACCACGTCATTTAGGCCCAGAAAACAAGTGTCCAAAACGTTGGACAAATAAAGCCCTGAACAGCATTAGAAGAAAGATCTGATCACAAACCTGTTTGAGATGGAAATGAAGGTGAGTCCTGTGTCCAAACGGCACCAAAACAGCTCCTTTCAAACACAAGAAAACAGAGAAAATCAACTCCAAAGATCCAGCGAAAGTGGCGCCGATTTAAGCTGAGTGTAAAAAGTGTAATACATGAGCCCCTTTAGTTTATTCAAACATCACATTAAACCACGTCAATCAGCACCAAATTCCCGCTGAACACTTCCAAAATACAAATACAATGATCCGTATGAATTCAGAGATCAAACACTGACCTTATTTACGTTTTGAAGAGCGAAAATCAGCAAAGTCAAGGAAAATCATGAACTGTTCGTTTCACCCACAGACCGGAAACATCTGTATTTATATGATATCATTATGTCATATTTACGGTCTATGGTTTCACCACATTCTTCTGCCTCCATTCAGAGTGTGGCGCCCTCTGCTGGAGCTCACTGCCACTGCACCTCAGTCACAGGATGTGGTTCAGGTCACGTGACTGTTGAAAGTGAAAGTAAAGCTGTTCAGAGACGTCGCTGACGCAGTGAGTATTTCTTATGATGAACACATGAAATAATGGAACAAAGATTTAGCCTTTAATTTCTCCTGAGGGACAATAAAGTCTAAAGTCTAAAACTAGACAACATGTTTAGACAAATCTGACATATGAATTCAGTAAAGCAGATTTGACTGAAATGTGGACTTGAACTCTCTTCACTTTGAAGCCTCCTGTTGGGACCTGCTGTAGACTCTTTTAAACATGGTTGGATTTTGTTAATACCAGCTCAAGTATTTCATTACAACTAGTTTAGGTTAACAACAATAAATTTGTCTTTCATAATCTCCTTTTAAATCAAACAAATGCAGTCAAATCCAGTGTTAAACGTGTTTAAAGCAGCTCTGATGTCACTCACACGTCTCTGAGGCTTTCACTTGGACTAAACCACCTGGATTTGTCATAGTTTGTGATATTCTGAGGTTAATCCCAGTTTCTCCAGTGAAATCACATTATGTTCCACTGAAACTTTTGCTCCATTCAGGAATTTAGAATGTATTTGTTTCCAGACTTTGAAAGGGTCGTTATATAGTCCCGCTTTAATCAGAGTCTAATCATTTATAAGACACTATTAAGGAGGGAGAATATTTGTAAAAAGTGACAGGCAGTTGAGTGTAATGTGGTCATGTGACCAGCAGAGGGAGACACAGGGCATAGAAACATTTCACAGTAACTCCACATCTGGAGAACAGAGCTGAGAAACAGGAGACATCTCTGTATGTTCTGTTCAAATGGACTCTTCTTCTGATTCCAGCTCCTACAACCTTGACCCACCTGGACCTGGCCCCGGGTCTAAACCCAGACCTGGACCTGCTCCCAGCTCTCTGTCTCTGAAAAGTGACCGCTCCAAAGACAAACCTCCACACTTTAGAGAAGCTCCTCCTGAAGACCAGAGGTAAGACCTGCTTAATCCAGAGCTCTGGACATGTTCTCAGGACAGCGCCACCTGCTGCTCATCCTTCATCAGTGCAAACAGTGATCCTGTGTTTGAATGGAGCTGCTCTCAGTGTGAGACAGATGAGTTCAGGTGGGACAGGATCACAGGGTCTTCTACAGATTGTACAGAGTCTCAGAGAATCAGCTGTTCTGAACCAGGACCCGCCTGAACACATCAGAGTCAAACAACTGGACCACTGGATATTATGGATTTGGATTTATGAGTC
This sequence comes from Chaenogobius annularis, assembly GCA_015082035.1. Taxonomy (NCBI): domain Eukaryota; kingdom Metazoa; phylum Chordata; class Actinopteri; order Gobiiformes; family Gobiidae; genus Chaenogobius; species Chaenogobius annularis. The sequence continues at coordinate 251,998 of BJKM01000645.1, forward strand.
ACATTGTGTTTCAGCTGCATTTGACCAAAGAACCCACACACTGTAAGAAAAAGTGGTGTTTCTATACGGTGAAGAGCAGAATGTAGAATGCTGTAAATCTGCAGTAAACTTACAGTGATGAGGGAACTGCTTCTTACTGATGCATGTGTTCAGTATCTTACATTAACATTTTTTCCACCCGCAACTGTTGGATTTCTCCTGGTAAAGGCTGTGGTGCTTTTCAAAATAAAACTCCCTCATGCACAGTCGCTTAGAAACGGATGATTGGATTCAAAATGCAAATGCAACGATTGTACAAGACACATCACAACAGTCGAACCATTGAACTCTAGAACATTGTTCACATTTTAAAATACACTCATTCAAAGACACAGGCTCAAGATAGACAGTTCATATAATCCTCTGACAACTCAACTTCAGCTCACATATGTATTACTTCTCTTCTCAAACTCTCAGTTACTATAGTTACAAAAAAGCTGTACATTCATAATGAATGAATTAGCCCCAATTCCCCTTTTGTCCGGCACTTGAAAGCCCCTGAACCCCTGAAACAAGGAGCACAATCATCCTCAAACTCTTCCTATTGGAATACTGTAGTTCTTTTCAAACATTTCCCTCTCAAGTGAACTCCAGGGTTCTTCTGCCTCTGCACGTGATTTAACATGAAGCAGTCTGAGAACACACAAGTTCTAAGTCCCTCAATATTGTCCATCTCATGAGCACTGGGATCAAATCTAACATGAGTTCAAAGCACATTTCATGTTGTGTGTCTGTGGATGAAAAGTGTCTCCTCAAAATCATGTGAATATGTTCTGCAGTCTTGTGTTTTAAGTGTTAGGTCTTTAAGATCAGCTGACCATGCAGCAGATATCTGGAAATGTAGTCATTATATAAATTTTATAAAAAATAAGTATTATTATTATTATTATTATCATTATTATCAATAATAATAATAATAATAATAATAATAATAATAATAATAATAATAATAATAATACTAATTTTAAAAAAAAATAACTTTAAAAAATAATTAAAAAAATGAAATAAATAATAATGAAAATATATGAAACAAGGCATTCATGTTTTGTCCCATAATTTACTGACAAACAAAAAATGCAACAGTGTAAAACGGAATCAGTCAAGATTTGACCCTTAGAACATATGAGAGTTTCTGGACATGTGAAAATATAGAACACAATTATTGATCAACGTGTTCATATTTTAGAAACAAATCCTGTCTAAAATAGTCAAATGTAGTTGACTTTAAACATTTCCCTTCAAACTCAGGGTTCTTCTGCCTCTTCACGTGCTTTAACATGAAGCTGTCTGCTGCAAACACAAGTGATACGTTTCTTCTGTTTCTCTCTCTCTGTCTGACCTTATGACCTCTGATATCAAATATAATCATGAGCTAAAATCACTTTACAAGAGATGAAAGTGTGCGTTCTGTGGAGATTGTCTTATGTTTGAAGCAGAATCTCAAAAACATGCCCTAAAATCCTGTAATACAGTCTTGTGTTCCTTAAGTCCGAGTGAAGATGATGAGAGAAGAAGAGCTGAGCATTAGCCACCGCAGCAGTTCTCTGGAAATGAACACAATCAATAGCACCTTTGAATCTTTTGATCACAACTCAACCCAGCAGCACAACATGAAGGTGTTTTCTGTGGAAATACATGTGTCGGACAAATGACATTGCTGCCAACAAAGTGCTTGCAAAGGTGGATTATATTATTATTATTCAAGTTTGACCAACTTACTACTAATATTGTTGCAATATTTATAAATCTAAAATAGTCTTTTTAGTATTAATTATGAATAACTAATGATTATAGATTCATACTTTTATTGACGTGAAAGTGTTGTAACTGTTGTTTTGACTGGATCAGTGTAAATGATGTGACCTTTTCTCTCTTTCCTAAATGTTTGTGGTTGTTTTCTGTGTAAAACACTTTGACTTGTCTGTGTGCATGAAAGGTGCTCTACAAATAAACTGGACTTGACTCCGAATGCTGCTGAAAAAGCCCAGGGCCAGTAGTGCCAGTCTCCTGTTCTGTCAGGCTCTTGTGAACACTTTTCACACTCTCATGACAAACCTGATGTATAAATTCATGTGTGGCCTAAATGACTCTCTGAAGTCTCTGGTGGCGATGCTGGTGAGTCCCAGGTTTAGTGCTGTTCAGTATCACTGCTCTTTATGAAACACTGAGCTGTCTTTTAGAACCCTTTTATCGTTGTCTCCTGTCTTCTTGTGGTCTTTTATGGACCATGAGTCTGAAACTAAGAAATTCTGAGGATTTTATTGTTTGACAGGGAGCCAGGCCCAAAGGAGCAGCTGGACGCCATCTTCAGGGTGAGTAGCCCACGACCGCAGCATGTGTGGGGTTCTCTGGGGCGCTCCTCAGGTTCTCTCTGTGACTCAAACTCTTCTCTTATTGTTCTGTTCCAGCGTCTGGAGGAGGACGTCCTGACTTTTGTCAAAGAGCAGCTGCAGAGGCTCCACAGGCTCCTGGCCTCAGATTACCCAGAATGCTCTGAGAGGGAGGGGGAGGAGCCGAGCAGCAGAGAGGTTCTAAACATCACCCTGGACTTCCTGAGGAGGATGGACCAGGAGCAGCTGGCCCAGCGCCTGCAGGACAGTAAGAACTCTGTTACTGTCCATCTGAGGAACAGCTCCAGGCTCTGATCTGTTTCACTTTACAATTAAAAGTAGTTCATTTGACATTTGAGTGAAGAAGAAGTTTTCACAAATCAGAAGGAGCTTGAGTTGACAGTCGTTTGTGTCTTTATTCAGGAAACACTGTTGGAGTTTGTGGAGATAAACTGAAGTCTCATCTGCAGCAGAAGTTCAACTGTGTGTTTGAGGGCGTTGCTAAAGCAGGAGACTCCGCCCCCCTGAACCAGATCTACACAGAGCTCTACATCACAGAGGGCGGGGCCTCAGACGTCAACCAGGAACATGAGGTCAGACACATGGAGAGCGCGTCCAGGAGAGAGCGGCTGCTCCAGAGACCACCATCACATGTGAAGACATCTTTGAAGCCCGCCCACATTCACCAGAGCCAATCAGAGCGGTGCTGACAAAGGGCGTGGCCGGCGTGGGGAAAACAGTGCTGACTCAGAAGTTCAGTCTGGACTGGGCTGAAGGCAGGGCCCACCAGGAGCTCCAGCTGCTGTTCCCGTTCACTTTCAGAGAGCTCAATGTGCTCAGAGACACACAGTTCAGCCTGGTGGAGCTGCTGCACCACTTCTTCAGTCCATCCAAAGATCTCTGCAGCTTCCAACAACAGCTCCAGGTGCTCTTCATCTTTGACGGTCTGGACGAGTGCAGACTTCCTCTGGACTTCAGCCGAACCCGGGTCCTGAGCGACCCCACAGAGTCCGTCTCAGTGGACGTGCTGCTGGTAAACCTCATCAGGGGGAGCCTGCTTCCCTCCGCTCGCCTCTGGATAACCACGCGCCCCGCGGCGGCCAATCAGATCCCTGCTGAGTGCGTCTCCATGGTGACAGAGGTGCGAGGGTTCACCGACCCGCAGAAGGAGGAGTACTTCAGGAAGAGGTTCAGGGACAAGGCCACAGCCGTCATCTCCCACATCAGGAGCATCCGCAGCCTCCACATCATGTGTCACATCCCGGTCTTCTGCTGCTGGATCCTCTCCACAGTTATGCAGAAACTTCTCTGGAACAAACAGAGAGACCAGAGCTGCCCCGGACCCCTCACACAGATGTACGCCCACTTCCTGATGGTGCAGGCCAAAGTCCAGAACATCAAGTATCACAGGGGATCAGAAGCAAACCTTCACTGGACTCCAGAGACCAGGGAGATGGTGCGGTCTCTGGGAAAACTGGCCTTTGAGCAGCTGCAGAAAGGAAACCTGATCTTCTACGAGTGTGACCTGAGCGAGTGTGGGCTGGACGCTGCAGCGGCCTCAGTGTACTCCGGAGTGTTCACACAGGTCTTTAGAGAGGAGCCAGGCCTGTACCAGGACAAGGTCTACTGCTTCATCCATCTGAGTGTGCAGGAGTTTCTGGCTGCTCTTCACGTCCATCAGACCTTCACAGAGTCTGGAATCAACCTGCTGCAGGTCCAAAAAACGTCTTTTATTACTCGATTATTCCAAAACAGGAGAGTTTTCCACCGCTCTGCTGTGGACCAGGCTTTACAGAGTCCAAATGGACACCTGGACCTGTTCCTGCGCTTCCTCCTGGGGCTGTCTCTGTCGACCAATCAGAGCCTGCTGCAGTGTCTGCTGACTCAGACAGGAAGTAGCTCAGGAACCAATCAGGAGACAGTAAAGTACATCAAAGAAAAGCTGAATGAAAAGGGTCTGTCTGCAGAGAGAAGTCTGAACCTGCTCCACTGTCTGAACGAGCTGAACGACCTCAGTCTGATGAAGGAGACACAGGAGTACATGAGAGGAGGAGATCTCTCCTGGTTAAGTTCTCCTGCTCAGTGGTCGGCTCTGTCCTTCCTCTTACTGTCCTCAGACTCAGACCTGGAGGAGTTTGACCTGAGGAAATACCAGGCCTCAGAGACAGGTCTCCTGGGTCTGCTGCCGGTGATCAAAGCCTCCACCAAAGTCCTGTGAGTCCAGACTGTATTTAAATTGCATATGACAGGTTCGATTAGACTTTTCACTCAAACATAGTGAACATGATTATATTTAAGATTTGAACCAACATTTTGTCTGTTTTTCTCCAGTTTGACCATTTTCATGGTGTTTATAAAGTTACTTCCTGGTTGGACATGAGCAGCTGATGTGACATATGTAGAGATAATTCCACAACTGTTGCCTAGCAACCATAATGTTACCAAGGGCGAAAAATCCATATAAATGACACAATAGTTTTGATGTGATAAATTATAATACCTGATAACACTTTATCCCCAATAATATCTTCAATAAGTCTGGAGGTTTTTGTTCAAATGACATCAGATTACTAAAACAAGCTTTAAATACACATATTACAACTTTTCACCATCAAAAGTGTAATTTGGAGTAATCTATGTATTCTCGAAAGAAATCGATCACTATTGTCAGTATCTTGGATTCAAAGAAATTATATTAAAGATTCTGAGGATGAAAATGGTGAAATAGTAAAAAAAAAAAAAAAAAGTGCAATTAATCACCAAAAATAATGTTCCTATCACCTCTAAAGAAATCTATGACTCAAAGTGTCCACACGTCTTTGTGCAGTTAATGAGAGGTCATAGGTCGACCAGTCCCCCATCAGTAATCACCTTTATATAAATGTATTGATTTTATTCACAAACAAAAATGTAAAGAATAAACAACATATCAAACTATTCAGAAACCAAAAAACAACACAACCAAGATGCAAAGCAAACTGGAATTCACCATTTCAAGACATGAAATGTGAAAAAGTTTGGACCTGTCGTTACAGTTCTGCCTCATCAATCAAATCAGGAGGTTCATTCTGAAATATGACATAACTACCGTACTTTTCGGACTACAAGCCGCTACTTTCCCCGCGCTTTGAGCCCTGCAGTCATTATAACGGTGCGGTTAATTCATAAATTTTTCCTGGGTAACGGCCCACTGGGACCCTCTAGCAGGAAGCGCAAGCGTTTGACACACTGTAGAAGAAGACGTCAGTGGACAGTGGTCAGTTTTTGAAGCTGTGTGTTTTATTACAATCACACTCATATTCACAGAGAAATGAGTCTATTTAGGTCCGCTGTGGTCTGCTGCTGCGCCGCGGCCCGCGGGTGCGCCACAAGACCCCCGGTTCAAAAGACCACCGCGTGCGTTACAACGTGGGCACCTGCGGCTTTTTGACTGGTGCGGCTCGTATATGTATAAGTTCTTTTCTTCAGGAGCTGTACAGCCCGAAAAGTACGGTACGAGCCCACAAATCAACAAAGGGCCACATTTCTAACTGTAGATTCAAACTGTGTTTTTTGTCGTCAGTTTACAGAAAGTGTCTCTTATTTACATGTTCATCAGTCTTACTCTGGAAAAAGACACACAAATAATATGTCTATATTTATTTGTAAAAATACAATTTACACAAAGTAAAATGTGTCAAAAAACTTTCTTCTCAAGGAAATTAAGTCCAATCTTTAAGTCAATTAACAAATAATAAATCAACTAATTCAATGTGTTTGTGTGTGTGTACCTGTGTGTGTGTGTGTTTTGTACATGTGTGTGTGTGCGTGTACATGTGTGTGTGTGTGTGCGCGTGTGTGTGTGTTGTGTGTGTGTTTGTAAAGTGTTCATATCGTGGACAGTGTTGAAGTAACTGAACACATGAACCCAAAAGTCGTGCTCAGAATACTCATGTTGAGTAACTGTATTCTGGTGCAGCTGCTCGTTCTTTTGGTGCTGTTCAGAATTCAGTTTCTTTTCTAAAATCAGAGGAAAACATTGGATTAGTTGTTCATGAGTTTTAGGGGCCCACATTGCACGTGGCCCAGCTCCGGTGCAGTGACCGCAGTCTTTCCGTAGCATTAAAAGTACGAGTACGTCCAAAGCCTGTGACCGCAACAGCTCCGGTCCTAATGTGAGCTGTCCACCACAAGAACACCGCTCCAACAGAGCAGCCGGAGCTGCACCGCTCCAATGTGAGCGAGCGACCTTTGAACTGCACTGAATTCATGAGAAAAACACCTCTTATAGTGAGTGTGTCTGCAAAATGTCTTTCTCTAATCTGTGAGAAAAGTACACTTATGTTAGAAACAAATGCAGAACAAACGCTGAAACTAAATGATGTTTTAACTCTACGTTGTGTTCTCACACTAATATAATGCAACTCCATGTGAAAAGTATTGTAGGTTTTCAGAATACAGTTCTCTGTTTGGACGAGGAAACAGAATGTGTTGTAAGATGCAGTTTGATGATGCAGATGTGCAGTGCTCTGTGGCTAAATGCATTTTCAGACTATTCTTCCATCACTGTCTGGGAATGTGTGTAGCACAGGTTTATGTGTGTGTATATACTGTACATACACCTAAATATTATAGACTTTCATTTAGTGTTTTCTAGCTCCTCCCTTTTCAAATGTCTCTAGAAATTCAAAATGAAGTAAAAGAACGGTTAACTAAGAGAGAAAATAAGAATCTGCTCTACTTCTTTAAATGTTTAACTTTTATTGTTCCAATCCAATCCAACTTTATTTGTAAACACATTTTACCAACACAAAAAGTCTCAAGTGCTGCACAGAGTACGAAACAAGCACAGGTTGTTACATTTTCTTTGCAATCCACAACTTGACAGCAATGTTCCCTCTAATTTTTCATGTGTCTGAGCAAACACACAATCTCCCTGAGTGGTCCCGTGGACCACTGTGAGCAACATCAGACGTGTGCACTGTGGTCACGCCAGTATCAAATCTGTCAAAGTTACATGGTTTAATAAAATAATCAAATTACAGCAGTCATTTCTGTTAGATTACTTTAAATGAATCCACTTCCAATGAAAAAGACAATGACCTGTGTAGCAGCGATGGACTGGGTGAGAGTTTATTAAAAAAAAATGGGGGTAATTTCGTACTTAATAATAATAATCCTTTTATTTTATAGATTCAGTTGGCCAGAGTTGAATTATATCCTACTATATAATGTTAGCTTGTTTCAATAGGTAAGTTGTTTAAATAGAGCTGAATATTGGTTTATATACATTTTTGTATTAATTTCATGACCAGCATCCATTTTTGTAGTACAGCATGTAACCAAGTACTTTGAGGCAAAAAAAACTAGATAAATGAAAGATAGATGAGTTTATATCATAATGTGGAGTCTTCAGGCAAAGCAAGAACAATTTTAGGAGAAAATCAGGTGACTCAACTACAAAACTGACAAACTGCCTCATTTCACCTGAGGAGCCTAATATTCTGTGGGCCTATAGCCCACTCTCTGTGGCCCATTTGTGGACCACCGCTTTAAACCAGCTTTAACAAACACAATGCAGAGTACAGCTTCAAAGAGGCCCTGGTCCGGGCCATTGCAGATCATATTACTGCAATGAGACAGTCCATGAATGGCCCATGTATAGACAGCTCTGAGCTAGCGACCCGCACGGGACGGTCTTTAACTAAACAAACTGAACTGAACTAATCCCATTGAAACTGTTCAGAGGGAGAAATCCAAAAAGCTCATTCATAGACTGTGCCGCACTCACGCCTCTCGCGCCGCCCTCACGCCGCCTCTCGCGCCGCGCTCACGCCTCTCGCGCCGCGCCTCACGCCTCTCGCTCCGCGCTGAGCCTCATTCAGAAAGTTTCACCAGTGTTGTTCTCGTCACATGGTCAAAATTTCATATGATCCAGCTGCTCGGTCCTCGGTTGCAGTGAGTAGTCTCGCGCTCTCATGCACTGCCTCTTATCACCGCTCGACAGCGCCGCTCACAGGTGCGCAGAGGGAACACTGGTGAATGGATGTCGCTGGCGCTGCCCATTCGTTTCGCCATGATTAAGGGGTTGCGTCTCTTAACTCCGCTGCATTGTTGTTTGCTAACGCCCTGCATGGCGCGTATGGGCAGGGCACATGTGCAAGCACTATCAATGCTATGATTGGCTGCGTGGTGTAAGTAAACAGTATCGTATCATTGTCACTCACTGTGTTACATTTAAAAATGATACATAAAACACATTATTGGTCTATTTAATGAGATTAGGTCTAATATTAGATATTAATTAATACATTTATGGTGAATTTTATTTAGTGCACTGCATAGATTTTCTTATGCGCTGAGAATGTGAGCAGTACGCGATTGCACAGGCGTGCAGCTTAGAGGGAACATTGCTTGACAGATATCAAAATATGATCAATTCGACCTCAGGGACTGACCCTCCAAACTGAGTCATAATTAGAAAAACATGAAACTTATATGCACTTTAAACTCTTGTGTCATGGTTCTAGTCTCTAATGTCCCTCTCTGTCCTCAGTCTTCGTGCCTGTGTCCTGTCCCCTCACAGCTGTGGTCCTCTGGTCCTCAGTCCTCCGCTCCTCCAGTCTCACAGTCCTGGATCTGAGTAACAACGACCTGCAGGACTCAGGAGTGGAGCAGCTGTGTTCTGGACTGAAGTGCGCCCCCTGCAGACTGGAGACTCTTAGGTGAGACGCTCCCATGATGCACTCTGCCTCTTGTGTCCACATGAGTGTAACGCTGCCCCTTGTGTCCACACGAGTGTAACGCTGCACCTTATGTCCACACGAGTTAACGCTGCCCCTTGTGTCCACATGAGTGTAATGCTGTGTGTCTTTAGGTTGTCTGGATGTCTGGTCTCTGAAAGGGGTGGGGCTGCTCTGGCCTCAGCTCTAAGCTCCTCTTTCCCCCATCTGACAGAGTTAGACCTGCGCTACAACCATCCAGGACCCTCAGCAGAGCTCCTGACCGCTCTACGGGACGACCCCCACTGCCCCCTGGACTCTCTCAGGTCTGGGTCCTGGTTCAGTCTCTCTGGTCCATGGTTGGTCCAGGTCTGGGTCTGTGTTCTGGTCTAAACTGGACTTGTGTGTTTCAGGTTGGATCCTGCTGGAGAACAGTGGATGGTCCCAGGTCTGAGGAAGTGTGAGTCTCTGTATTTCATTCAGTTCATAGAAACATGAACAATATGTGACTTTATCAGACTTCAAGTCTTCACAGTTAAAGAGGAAACATCTGAGTGAGAGATTTGAGCTGCAAAAGACTCAAGACAAGTTTGTGTGTCTTTGTTCATATGTTTCAGTGACGTGCGGTGAGGTTCATGCCTAGTGAGGCACTCACTCTTTCAGAGTCAGATTTACCAATGCAAATGAACCCAAAAGACTGACAAAAGACAATGAGTTGTGCTTTAGATCTCATTTCAGCATTCTTTACACAAACACGTGACATATTTTCTTTAGGTCAAAATAATTCAAATTGAGCCAAATTCCAGCCTAATTCAAGCCAAAATAAAGAAAAGTTTATGGTCTTACCTTTACATTTTGATAAGCCGGATTGTAAATAAGAAATTCAAGTTCAAGAATGAAGAAGACCGCGCAACAGTCCACGGGCTCAGGAGCGCCCTCTGCCATGAGGCAGGCGTATTGTTTACCTCACTGAGTGAACTTTTACTGCTGTTTTTATAATGAATCTGCGAAACACGTTTGAGAAATACATTTCATACATTATCCAGAATTTGGAAGTACAGAGCACATCGTCAGGGTGTTTTATTTGTTATATACAGAGGGACAGCGACACAGTATCTGCATCGCATACAGCCATGCATTATACTGTATGCTACCTCAAGGGGGCGCCCCTCCTCCCTGTATTTGAACAGGAGTTACGGGACATGCGGAAATTCTGATATTCTTAATTGAAAAAAATGGTGTTTCCATATTGGATTCAAAGGGAAAGGGGGTTTATAATACATACCAGATGACAAATATGAACTTTTATTATATTTTATGGTTCAGTTTTTTTCTCCCAAATTGACAGGTGAGGCCCTCCCTCCCCTCCCTCCCCTGAATGCACATCACTGATGTGTTTTATTACAGCTTAAAAATATATATAATTTTAAAACTATTTTCAGATTCACAGGAACAGGAAGTGATGTCATGTTAAGTTTATTTTTTAAGCTAAGTTTCCCCGATCCCAGAGTCCACCTTGTCGACTCCTGATGCCAAAAAAGGAAGGAGAGAATCAGAAGAACTGAGCCTAATAAGTGAAAACTAAAGGAGCATTGAAGAGAAAGACAAAGACAAAGAGTTTATTTTCCAGTAACTGCAGGACACGAACTTAACTTGACATTGTTAAAAAGGAAACGACAGAACAAGAAACTAAAGTTACTGAGGTTCAACACAAGAGTAATGACATGGAAAGACAGAGACAAAACCTACGGCTCTACAAGCTGCAGGAAGAAGAAGAGGATGATGAAGAAGAGGATGAAGAAGAAGAGGATGATGAAACTGAACATGAAGAAAATAACTAAGATGATAAAAATGAAGGTAATGAAGATGAAGGCAGCCAGGTGGTCCCTGCTGTAGAGGGGACATTCACTGACATCTCTCACTGGTCCGGTCATCATCCGGTTCCTGTCCAGGACCACGAGGGACACAATCTGACACAACTCCAAAGACTCAGAGTTCCTCAAGACCAAAGGCCTGCACTTCAGAGAGGATCCCACCAGCAAAGACAAAGAGACCCCAAACGCCCTGTGGCCCCAAATCCAAGAGGCCAGAAGACCAGGGATTATATTAATTTCACAGATGGATCATGTACAGTTTATTATCTGCAATGTTTATGGACCCAACAGGAATAATCAAGTAAGAGACATGTTCCAAAAGCTCCAAAGTGTTTGACTTTAAAATATAGCGATGCAGTTTTTTGTTATTGGAGGTGATTTGAATGATTCCCTGATGAGAACATGGACAGAGACTCTCCAACACAGACCTGAGCTCAAGCTTTCAAACCACCTCTTATCTATGCCACGATCTAGTCCTCACCGATATCTGGAGATGTATGAATCCTGCTGCTATTGAAGAAACATGCTCCAAATACAGTTTACAATCTAGAACTGAGTTCTGGATTATGTCGTCGCAGGACGTTCAAAATGTCTCACAGGTCAACCATCAACTTTCTCCATTATCTGACCATAAATAATTACAACTTAAAGGTCTTACAGAAAAAAGTACTTTCTAGAGGATATTGGAAGCTAAATAACGTTTTATAATAAGACAATTTATTTAAAGAAACAAACTAGTGTCCTGCAAAAGACGTATTTGATAAACAAGGAATGGACTGAATCTAAAAAATGTGAATTCTTTAAACTCAAAGTTAGAGAAGCTGCAATTGAACAGAGTAAGATGATAAAAACATGAAACACAATGAAAGAAAACAAATCAATGAGTCAAATTCAAGAGCTTCTATCAAGCTAACGCTTACAGTGAGTCCGACATTCCGCAGCACGTCTTTTAACTGGCACACGTCGTAGAGAACATATTACACCTATTTTATGCTCGCTGCACTGGCTCCCGTTCATTTTTAGAGTCGATTTTAAAATGTTATTGTTTGTTTTTAAAGCGCTTCATGGACCGGCCCCCGCGTACATTTCAGACCTCATTGTTCCCTACACTCCTGCGCTCGCTGAGGTCTGAGGGCCAGCTCCAACTCCAAAATAAAACTGCTTCAGTATCTGGGCAACACAGAGCCCTTTATTTTGTAAGTGTCACAGGAAGTGTGTAGTTGCTGTTAGTGGAACTTCCACAAACTTCAGTCTAGTTTTCAGTCTAGAGGACCACGGCTTTGAACCAGCAACTACAATACAGATACGATGTAATGTACTTTATCGAGTGATTTGACCTGAACAATGTGTGTGCCAATTTTCACTCACTTTGCACAAAATAATGTTTGACTTTCTCTATAGATCTGACAAGTCTGATTTGTATAGGAAATATCTCTGTTTCTAGAGAGCCAAATGGTACAAAATAAGACATCGATCCAATTGAGGTTTTGGCTTCTTTTTATGTATAAAATCATCTCCCCAAATGTCGTGGTAATTTTGGAACTTTTCACACTAGAACTCCCAAGGCCGTCAATTTGACGGTTTTCAGAATTGTACGTCTAATTCCTCTTGTTACGTTGCTCTTTCAGATTCATGGGCTCTGGACTTTTTTATCTACCTTTGACTATATCATCCAATATAATTGCAATGCAATGCAATTCATCTGAAATAAGAAAGTTAAAAAGAGTTCTGAGTAATTCTACCTCTAACTCCCACGGCCGTCTATTTGACGGCTTTATTAATTACTTTGTAATTTTCCCCCGCGGACAACAGCGCCGCGCGAGCGTTGCATCACCTTTAGTGTCTCTCACTGCAAAGCTAAAGGTCAAATGGATTTGAGGCGATTATCCGTACAAGAGGCCCTGGCAACGCTTCAAAACATTGATGAGGTTTCATTCGGGAGGTGAAGGCGAGTCAGACGAGGACTCGTGGGTTTTGGGAATTTCAGCCGAACCTGGAAGCGAGTCAGAGACGAAGAACTTCGTCCCTCGCTTCAGTTGCCCCGGTAACATCGTCGGGTTAGCGGCATATTCTTGGCAACGGCGACAATATTCAAGGTCTTTACGAATCCTGTGTTATAATAGTATTTGGCTGGCCTTTTTTTAGGAATGTGAGTCCAGATCAATGAATGAATTTGCGTATATTCTCTGTAACAGCGGCTTGTATAATGTATAATGATGAATTGTTATATCTATAAATATAAAGGTTTCATGTTGTAAAGCTGCTATTGAAGAGAATTATAACAAATGTGAAGATGAAAAGTCCGATTTAATTGACAACAAATTACATTTGCCCATTTAGAGGTTCGAATATCGTCACCCAGATTACTTTGTTTTTGGTTTGGATGTTTGTTTGTTATTAACATTGAAATTTATTCATGTACACTATATAATTTGGCCTATATGCACTGATTGTTTGCTGTGCGATTTATATCAAACCAGAAGAAATAGAAAACGTTCTCTGTTACATAATGGAGTTATGCAATATTTAATTGTATTACTATTTCTCGTGTGTTGTCTTTTTTGTATCATGTCGATCTTTAATAAATGCAATACACATATTTTATAATTTATTTAACAGGAATAATAAACATGTCTGATTATAGCCACTCTGACAACTTTGGTGCATTTGTGCTAATGTTTAGTGTGTCTTTAAGCCTGTTTTGTATTATTTGGTGTGGCGGCCCCTAGAGGCCAAACTGTACAAAATGGGGCATAGGTCTGATGCACTTTTAGGATGAAGGGCACATCAAAGAATGCTCTGCAGAATATCACTAATATAAGTCAAAATTATGTTTATGCATTCCTGTAGGCGGCACTAGAGCACCAATCATAATGGTTGACATGTTATTGTAATCAGTGTTGGGAGGTGTACAAATGATTAAAATTTCAACCCAATCAGAAGAAGCGTGTTCGAGCCAGAATTATTTGTATGTGTTTGTGAGCATTAATTGCACCCCTGCTGGCCAAAAGTGAAAAATACACACTACATGTAATGTACTATTTTTCATGGCGTCTTGAAGAGAATATAACCCCTCAATTTCAGAAAAATCAGACAACGTTGACTTTTCAAATAATAGGTAGGGGGCGCTATAGAAAAAAAATTGTTTTATGGGTATTCATTATTTACAATCAGGCCATCAAAACGCATTAGTGAGTGAACTTTGAGCTCAGTAGGTCAATGCGTGTCGCCGTGACGTCATTGAAAAAACAGGAAATGAAGGCGTTTTTCGACGGCGTGCCACGCTGAGCCCGTAAGGAGTTCAAGAAAAAATTGGCGGATTTTTAAATATCAATGTCGCTAGATGCGGAAAGTGTTGTTTTGAGCTCAGTCGTACTTTTTTGAAAAATATAAGCAAAATGTGGCGGCGCCCGTTCCATCCAATATGGCCGACTTCCTGTGCGTCAGACAGCGATTCTGCCAAGGGTGTTTTAGTCGTCACAGGGAGCTCTATCACTGCTCCAAATATCACAGGCCGAGGCCAAAGTTGACGTGTGTCATTTTGGCTCTAGGTGGCGCTGTGGAAGCTGTTGGCCAAATGACTGTCAATACGCCTTAAGAAATACTTAGAAGAAATCATGTGTGGAAATCCAAATAGCTTCATGGCGAACCGTCACATGAGTTCAAATATAGATATTGTTCTGTTCAAACTCAGTACAACTTTATTCAAACACAAAAGATATTAGAACATGCACAGAAATAAAGCACAAATCTATTAACCGTATTGCAAATCGAATTCTAGCACTTGGAAAGTTTGAGATCCATAAAAGCAACATTTTCAAAATCACTCCAGGATCAATATTTCCCTCATTGAACTGAATGCATTTATAAAAGCCATCAAAGAGATGAAACATTCAAAATAGTTCCCCGAAATCTGTATTTTATTCTTTTCTATGATTGTGTCCTTTTATATTTTTGCTTTTTTGATGATGTCACTCATTTCTGTCACTTCTGTCACACTTGATGTCATTTATACGACCCACTTGTGACCAGACTGAACATTGATTGACCTACAAATCAAGTTAGAAATCTGGGGGTAATAATGGACTCAGACTTGAACTTTAGCAGCCACGTCAGATCAATAACATCAGCAGCTTTATACCATCTAAAAAACATTGCCAAAATCAAAAGTATAGTGTCTAAACCAGACCTGGAGAGACTTATCCATGCGTTTGTCTCTAGTAGATTAGACTACTGTAACGGCCTGCTCACTGGCCTCTCCAAACGAGCTGTAAAACAGCTGCAGTACATCCAGAACGCTGCTGCTCGGGTCCTGACTAGAACCAGGAAGTACGATCACATTAGTCCTGTGCTCAGGTCTCTGCACTGGCTCCCTGTGGCTCAGAGAATAGACTTCAAAGCAGCTCTGCTTGTATACAAGTCTCTCCATGGCCTAGCAACAAAGTACATCTTGGACACGTTAGTGCCATATGAACCATCTCGGACTCTGAGGACCTCAGGGACCGGCCTCCTGCTGGTGCCCAGAGTCAGGACTAAACATGGGGAATCTGCGTTTCAGTTTTATGCAGCTAAAATCTGGAACAGTCTTCCTGAGGATGTGAGACAGGCCGCTACTCTGGCAATGTTCAAATCTAAACTAAAAACTGTTTTGTTTGGCTGTGCATATGACTGAAATGCTTTTCTTTGCACTCTTCTCTTTCATGTCTTGAACTAAGATTGTGATTTCTGCCATGTCTTTGTGATTTTAATGCATTTTTTCCTGTTGTGTGAAGCACTTTGAATTGCCTTGTGTACGAATTGTGCTCTACAAATTAACTTGCCTTGCATTGCCTTGATGTTTCTTACAAGAAAAAAGACAGATTGAGCTTTAATTTAGCCTTTTCCCCCCAAACTTTGATTTGAATATTCAAAGTGACAATCAAAGTTTCTTTGGAATGAACAATCCAAGCAGCTTCAGAACTCTAGAAAAGAATCATAAATAACATAAAACAACATTCATACAAGAGGACATTCATTCAGGTCAATATTTCCTCTGAAGTCTTAAGGCTCCATTACAATTCTTTTTTATAAATGTAGAAAAGGACTTCAGTTCATTCTTGAAACAATCAAATGAGGTTTTATTTTAGGAATCTACATTTGTGTTTCTAAAATATGATAAAGAACTGAATATTCCACATGTATTCAACATGTTTGTAAATGTACAAATGTCATAGTTTTATAACTGATTGCAGGTCAAATATTATAAACCAACTCTCTAAATGATTGAACCAGTTTGACAGAGCTACACTCATAAAAATGTCATGTGTTTGTGTCCTCAGATTCCTGTGAGTTCTCTCTGGATCCAAACACAGCTCACAGAAGACTCAAACTGTCTGAGGACAAACGGACAGCGACCAGATTGAGAGAGGAGCAGCAGTGTCCACATCATGAGGACAGATTTTCAGTCTGGACTCAGGTCCTGAGCTGCACTGGCCTGAGGGGGCGCTGTTACTGGGAGGTGGACTGGAGCGGGAGGAATATTGATGTAGCAGTGAGTTACAGAGGAATCAGACGGAGAGGAAAGAGAGAGGAGAGTGTGTTTGGAGACAATGATCAGTCCTGGAGTCTGGAGATCTTAAATGGACGTTACTATTTCTATCACAACAACAGACAAACGGCCTACTTCCCCTCCTCCTCCTCCTCCTCCTCCTCCTCCTCCTCCTCCTCCTTCTCCTCCTCAGGTCGAGTGTCTGTGTTCCTGGACTCTGAGGCTGGATCTCTGTCCTTCTATGAGGTCTTCTCTGATGGAAAACTGTCCCACCTCCACACCTTCAGCTCCTCCTTCACTGAGCCTCTGTTTCCTGGGTTTGGACTGTGTGATGAAGGTGACTCTGTGTCTGTGGTGGATCTGAGGAGAGCGTTTGGTTCCAAAAACATCAAATTAAATTACGTAAATCAGCATAAAATTCCTGCTGAACACAAAAATACAAATACAATTATCCGTATGAATTCAGAGATCAAAGACTGACAGAAGTAAAGTCTTTAAATGAGGAACATGTTAGCGCCGCTTCAGTCAGAGCTGCATCACTGCGTCCAATAATAACTGAAAGAATATATATTCATCTTACAGCAACAAAAGTCCTCTTTGGTAGATTTATCATGTTTTTCCTGTGCCTTTGGTGGTCATACTGTGAAACAAACACAGTAGGTGAAGTAATCCTGATCTAATCTAGCTCAAAGTCTCATGGATTTGGAAAAAATATTTGGGGAAACTACAACTCAAGTGACTGTCAGGACGCAAGAAACAAACGTTCAAATCATATATACAAGAGTATTTCTAGGGTTCAAACACATAGGTCTTTTTGTACCCACTCAGGAAAGTCTGTACTGCTGTATCCACCCCGTCAACAGCTTCCAGTCACACTCCCACATTACAACTACATTAACACCATGAAGTTCAGTCAAACTATGGATCTTAACCATAGAATCGTGGTAAAGCTCACCTTAAGACTTTATGGAGACAGGATTTCTTTCACCTCTGAGGTGGCATAATGGATGTCAACGATAGAAACAACAAACAAGTGTTTGATGCAGAATCAAAGCCAACTACAAAGTATTTTCCAATTTGATGCTCACCAAGTCAGTGGGTATCCTTGGGTAAGAATAATGTCTTAAAATCACCCATGCAACTGGAAGCCAAAGTTATAAAATCAAATGGATCTCGGTCTGAGGACTCAATAAAGGCATCTCTGTATAACATACACTCACATAATTAGCACAGTAGTGCATCAGTTCTAATTTGAAGCCAATAATCATGTGTTTAACAGTGTTGTACCACACCATGAATTTCTCCTTCTCAATCTCATTAATGCTATTGTAGCCATAGAATATATATGTCTGGATATGCACCAACATAGTTTTCGTTTGCTCTAGTGTGGAACTTGTGGGGAAAAAAATCCTTTTTTCAACATCCTTAAAGCCAAGAGCATCAGGTGTCTTTGACAGACACATGGGTAGGATGCTGAAGGAATCAGACCAGTGTTGTTTGAATTTTTGGTCAGACATGTGAAAAAACCGTACTACCTTTAACTGTAAGCAGGGGGGATTAAACCCTTTGTCGCTAGATATTCCAAAAAAAGCATGTGGTTATCAAAGCCAGCCGCGTTAGGTGCAATAAACATATAATCACACCATTTGTGAAGTCTAAAGTGTTTCAAAAAATTGCAAATACAGTGTAAAGTGTTAAAGGGATATTCCCTGCCAATCATGGGTTTCAAAATCAAAATAAATGTATTTGTTATTGTCAATGGTTGTATGTAGCAGTGGTGTTCAGCAGTTTGAAAAGGAGATTTTTTGGGAAACTAGCTCTTGTAATTTATGCTGTCTGTAACAGTAACTTGACTTACAAATGCGTTTACAATCTGGCCTTTTACTGCTTTACTTGGATGTGGCTGACACTGTAAAAGAAATATTACACAAATGTTTGAAGACTTGGGCTGGAGGTGTGCTGTATGGTGTAGCACAATACTTACATGTATAGCTACAGCCTGAAAATCCACATCTGTTTTCAATAAAATAGTAGTGGTTGTTATGAAAATACAGGCAAATCAAATTATCACAGTGGTTGTTAGACATTTCAAAGTGACTGAGGCTTTGAGTGCACCGTTGTGATCAAACACCCCAATTTTAACACCTAGATGCTGTTCGAATGTTGACACATCACTAAGAGTTACAGGTCAGTCAAGACTAAGTCCTATTGTTGAATGCAGTTGTTTTGCTCTTTCTACTTTATCAGTAGGGGGGCATAGCAGGATTTAGCACATGAACAATACACAAGCTAAGGCATAAATTGTTATCAATTTTATCAGGATCAAACAAAAATGTACCTTTTTTGTGAAGAATTACGTCATATGGAATTGGTGCTAATGTGAGACGTGCCCCCCCCCCCCCCCCCCCACCCCCACATTGACTTTGTGCAACATTAACTACAAATTTCTTCTCATCATCAAATCTTGCAAATCACTGGCCATTGAATGGCCACGCAGAACAACATTTAAGATGCTTCCAGGTTGGGAACTGGCTAAAGCTGTTGGATTACGCCTGTTAATGCATCATGACCTCTGTCAGGGACCATTAGAAGATTTTCAGCACCAATACCTCTAAAATCAACCTGCTGGCGTAGCTCTATGGCATTGAAAGCAGGAATCGCCCTAATGCTCACCTCATCCTCCAATGCACCACTCAACTGTGCACCACCAGCCCCTTCCGCACAATTCATACACGAGGCAATTCATATTGCTTCACACAACAGGAAAAATGCATTAAAATCACAGAGACATGAAATAGTCTAAGTGTAAAAAATAAAAGAAGATTGTAAATAGAATCTTTTCAGTCATATGTAGCGCTAAACCAAACTGATTTTAACTTAGATTTGGACATTGTCAGAATAGAGGACTGTCTCACATCTCCAGGGAAACTCAGATTTTTAGCTGCATAAAACTGAAACGCAGATTCTGTATGTTTAGTCCTGACTCTGGGTACACTCTAATTATTTTATTACCATCATCCTCAGTTTCAGTGCTAAATTCTGACTGTAGAGTATGGATGGCAGATTCAATATTTTGGTTGTCGGAATTACACATATCAATGGATAAGTCACAGTGAATAACACAACAATTCAATCTGATGAATCATGTTGCAAGTTAACATTGGCAGCTCGAACTGTTAGCATGGTTTGTATTTTTATTACAACAATCATGAATTTCAGTGCCAAAATCTGACTGTAGAGTTGTGACATCAGATTCAGAGTTAACAGATGTATTGACACCAGTCTGTAGAATGAGGGACTATTGGAGTCGCAGACACACACACATCACATACTTTACATTTCCAACATTTTCTTTAACATATTTTGTTTATACTATGTATATATGGTTCTGACACATTATTATTAACATTTGCAACATCATTAACACCGTCACACCTCAGAAACTTGGGTGGAGTTTTTAAATATGAATAAAAAAAACAAAAAAACAAAGAACAAAACAAAGTGGGATCAGTGGAGTATGTGTTTTATTTCAAACATGACCACGAGGTAGGACTGCAGTAAAGCTGGGAATGCAGTTCTAAATGTGACCACTAGGGGAGAGCAGTGAGTAATGTGTGTGTGTATATGTGTGTGTGTGTGTGTGTGTGTCAGGGGGGAGGGGGTGGGAAAAGAACGTAGATTTTTTTTTGTAAAAGGATTTATTTCTGCTATTTTTTGGGATGCATTAGTGTTAATGCATCTATGTTTGAACAGCTGTTATCATGCAGACTTTTTTTTAATTATCATTTTGAGTCTAAGCGCTGTGCGAGGTCAGTGTAGAGAGATTTTAACTGTAAATGATCAGATTCATATTTAGATGTAAATTGGTCAAGCTCATATTTTAGCTGTAGAATCGATAGGTCGGATTGAGCATGTTTCAAATTTCCACTCCACCCCGACCCAAATGGTCTGGACCTGTCCTTGGACTCATCTCCAACCTCGGCCCCCTCTCTGAGTCGGCCAACAGACGTTACCCTCGTGGGTATCTTCTGTTGGCAATGGCCCTCAAAACAATAGTACAAATCAGGTATGAGGCTTTTTATAAGTAAGAAAGTAATGTATTTATGTTTTTTGTATTGCACTTTATTGTATTTTGCACTGCATTTTATACTGTGAGGACTGGAGTTAGTATTTGTTTACATTTTATCGTTTTATTGTACTGTATTTTATAGAGAGGATTGGAGATTGTATTTGTATTTGCACTTTATTGTTTCATTGTACTGTATTTTAGATTGTGAGGTCTGGAGATAAGCACTTATATTTGTATTGCACTTTATACTTGTTGTAATGTATTTTTGTGAGGACTGCAGATGGAAATTAACTTGAAGCTAAATCTGGTGCAGACATATTTTTAATGAAACTGCACATTGTCCTAATAAACTAAACTGAAACTGAAACAAGGAGCAGCACAGGAGGATGGAAGAGAACTCATATTTCATCAAATTTTCATCAAATACACTCAATTTTCACATTTTCGCTGTTATTTTAATGGAATCACGGCTCAGTTTGAGTCATGAAATTAATTTTCTCGGCTCATGGCGTGTTTTGGAACCTGTGCACTGACCAGTTTATGATCATTCCATAAATTAGTTGACAATTGTTTAAATATTCATTTGTTGCAGCTCTACAGTTTACAGAGGAAAATAACAAACAATGAAAGAAGACTTTATGCGTTATTCTTGCATTTCACCACTACGCGCTATTGCATTGTTATTTCATATTTCAAAACTTAAAAAAATGCACATGTATGTAAATACTCTCAATTGACATGCTGGAATTAGAGTCTGCTGCCCTCTGCTGGCCAACGTTAGTATCACATGTCTTCAAGAACAGTGCATTGAAAAGGAGAAAACCTCACTGTTCCTTAAATGACAACTATTCTGCATTATTTGAACCCCCTGAACCCAATCAAGAGGAAATTAAACTTCTATGATTGTTACGAAACGTTAATAGTAAAATATACACACTTTGGCTCATTAATATTACGTCAATATGGAGTGTAAATGCTGCTGCTCAAACAATGTCCTTCAGATTGAAAATTACTGGAAGCGTCTTGATTTCTAAATATTGAAGTGAGGCTTTATAACTGACCACAGGGGGAGCACTACATGTCATTGTTTAGAGCGATGAGACAAACGTGGAAGGCTGTGGTGAAAACACACTGGACATGTCACGTGAGCACCCATGTAGGCCCCGCCTACAAACACGCCCCTGTTCCCACAGCATCCAGTCCGGTTGTCATGACATCATCCATCATCACACAGCAGCAGACTGAACCTCTCAGACTGAGGTGTGAAAATATGGAAGCCGGATGAACTCTGAGACATTCATCAGTGTCCTGGGAATCTGTGCAATTCAAGTCAAAACACAAGTGTGAGTGACACATGTGGGCGTGGCTCCAGGAGTGGGACTGGTGTTAGTCATAGTATTTGTGTCAGAACCTGTTCTGGAGTTCTGGAGATGATGGAAAACGTGCCTGTAAAAGTCTTCAAAAGGTGAAAAAGTGCAGTACGAACAGTAAAAGAAGGTTGTAGACTTTTTAGAGTCTTTCTTTGCCGTGGATGTGGATCATAAGAAAGCGACTGCTAGGGACACACCCTTTTCTGTAACCTGAGACCTTGTAGGATGAGAACTATGAGGAAACAACCGCTCGCGATCATCCCAGACGGTTGTTTCTCTGTCGCGGCTCGACGTCAGACAGAGAAGGGACAAAGTTGACGGTTTGTGTTCGTCTCTTGTTCAAAACCGGACCCTTTTGAAATGAAACACTTCAAAATATAACCAAAGACTTTCATATTTCAATAGAACTACAGCTGAAAACATGAGGTCAAAGGACTGGATGTGAGCACTTTTTAATAATCACTTCATTATTCAAGTGACTTCTTCTTTTACATTGACTGATATAAGCCAGTGTGCTGTTGTTCAACCCTCCAAAACACCACATTATCATTTACAGCACTGCCTTAACAATGAGTGAGCTATTTAATAAACGCAAATAAATGGATCATAAATGTGAGTGTGTGTGTCTGCTGTGTGAGTCTGTTTACCTCTGTTTATTTGTTTGACTGACAACAATGTTTGATTTGGTTTTTGCCTAAATAAGTTGTCATTTCGGAGCCTTTTTCAGTAGCGTTTAATCAGAGGAAGCCGTGTGAAGAGGGAATGCAGCAGAACTAGTATTATTATGAGTAGAAGTCATGTGCAGTTGTAGGCGTGGCCTGTTCTACACATTGAAGGTGTTTTCTTGTCAACTTTCTCAGTACAGGACAGCTCTGTACTCGGATACAGCCTTCACTTCCTCCAAACTCTACTTTGACTGAGTCTCTTCTCTGTCACTTGCACACGAGCCACAAAGTCAATAAAACACAATGTTTGAATAGTTTGTCCTCTGATGCGACACAAAAACTCCAAATGTCACAAACTTCAGATTGTGGACAAACTTAAACCTTCCTCGGACACGTAAAACACCCACCGTTTCCCCCCGGCTTCAGTTTTATGGGACACGGCTCAGTTTTGAAGCTAATTTTTTACAGTACGTGTGAAATCCAGGTTTTTCTTTGCCTAAACTGGAATGTTCCACAGTGTAGCTTTAAACACAGGTATTTTTAGTGATCCAAAATAACCTGTAAAACCTGCCACTGCACCTCAGTCACAGAGACGGGTGTGGTGCAGGTCACATGACTGTTGCAGGTGAAAGTAAAGCTGTTCAGAGACGACGCTGACGCAGTGAGTATTTCTTATGATGAACTCATGAAATAATGGAACAACGATTTAGCCTTTTTCCTTGGTTCAGCTCAACAGGAAGTAGCACTGTGTTTGAAAGAAATCCCTCTGTTTTAGTCTTCAACACACAAAATGACCTCCAAAATGCAGCAACAGTTTACGAGCAAGGAACACATTTAGTCAGTTTAAACATTCCTTCAGAAAATAAAGGTGTTGTCATATATTTGTCTTTGTAAAACAATAACTTTTCTGTAAATGAGACGAGCTTTGGTCCTTGTTTACAGTGTGCTTAGTTGGAATGAACTCTACGTATGTCACATCTGTCCAACCAGGAAGTCCAATTAGAACCTTCAAAATGTCAAACTAAAGACATTTAGTCTTTTTGTTTATTTGTCAAACGAGTTCTGTGTTTGTGGAAAAGAGTTTCCCCTGAGGGACAATAAAGTCTAAAGTCTAAAAGTCTAAGGTCTAAAGCTAGTCATAAAACTCATAAAACATGTTCAATATTTAACCAACATCTGATATAAAAGTCGTTATCACAAAAGACAAGCAAAAATTCTGAATTTGCAAAGATAGAAATGTCAGTTTGTTTCTCAGTTACAAAAGAGAAAATATACTTGGACTAAACCACCTGGATTTGTCATGTTTTGTGATATTCTGAGGTTAATCCCAGTTTCTCCAGTGAAATCACATTATGTTCCATTGAAACTTTTGCTCCATTCAGGAATTTAGAATGTATTTGTTTACAGACTTTGAAAGGGTCTTTATATAGTCCCGCTTTAATCAGAGTCTAATCATTTATAATACACTATTAAGGAGGGAGAATATTTGTAAAAAGTGACAGGCAGTTGAGTGTAATGTGGCCATGTGACCAGCAGAGGGAGACACAGGGCATAGAAACATTTCACAGTAACTCCACATCTGGAGAACAGAGCTGAGAAACAGGAGACATCTCTGTATGTTCTGTTCAAATGGACTCTTCTTCTGATTCCAGCTCCTACAACATGGACCCACCTGGACCTGGACCCGGGTCTAAACCCAGACCTGGATCTGCTCCCAGCTCTCTGTCTCTGAAAAGTGACCACTCCAAAGGTGAACCTCCAAACTTTAAAGAAGTTCCACCTGAAGACCAGAGGTGAGACTGTCGTTTGAACTGTTCTTTTCACACTGATAAACAGAGACTAAACTGAGTAGGGCTGTTACTGTACGACTGCCTCCTCAATCAAACACGTTCTTCAAGTTGATCTTCTTTCCTGCTTTGTCATGTTCATGTGCTCCAGAGGGTCCGACTTAGACATAAAGACACTCCCAGTCAAAAGTCTAGACACGCCTTCTCATTCAGTGTTTTTATTCTTTATGTTTACTACTTTCTACATTGACATTGTAGATAAACTGAAGACATCAAATCTCATCTAGTCACTAATAAGTTTCGACTCATAATCATAATGTCAAGTGAAGCGTGCGTTCTTCTCCTCAGACGTTCCAGAGCTCTAGTATAAGTCAGTCAGTAGTTTTGGCCTGGAATCCTCCTGACCATCAGAGCTTGTCCCTGCGGCTGTGAAACTCCACATCTGGAGAACAGAGCTTAGAAACAGGAGACATCTCGGTATGTTCTGTTCAAATGGACTCTTCTTCTGATTCCAGCTTCTACAACATTGACCCACCTGGACCTGGACCCGGGTCTAAACCCAGACCTGGACCCAGACCTGGACCTGCTCCCAGCTCTCTGTCTCCGAAAAGTGACCGCTCCAAAGACTTTCCTCCAACCTTTAGAGAAGCTCCTCCTGAAGACCAGAGGTAAGGCCTGCTTAATCCAGAGCTCTGGACTTGTTCTCAGGACAGCGCCACCTGCAGCTCATCCTTCATCAGTGCAAACAGTGATCCTGTGTTTGAATGGAGCTGCTCTCAGTTTGAGACAGATGAGTTCAGGTGGGACAGGATCACAGGGTCTTCTACAGATTGTACAGAGTCTCAGAGAATCAGCTGTTCTGAACCAGGACCGCCCTGAACACATCAGAGTCAAACAACTGGACCACTGGATATTATGGATTTGGATTTATGAGTCACATTGTGTTCCAGCTGCATTTGACCAAAGAACCCACACACTGTAAGAAAAAGTGGTGTTTCTATACGGTGAAGAGCAGAATGTAGAATGCTGTAAATCTGCAGTAAACTTACAGTGATGAGGGAACTGCTTCTTACTGATGCATGTGTTCAGTATCTTACATTAACATTTGTATTTTTACCACCCGCAACTGTTGGATTTCTACTGGTAAAGGCTGTTGTGCTTTTCAAAATAAAAACTCCCTCATGCACAGTCGCTTAGAAACGGATGATTGGATTCAAAATGCAAATGCAACGATTGTACAAGACACATCACAACAGTCGAACTATTGAACTCTAGAACATTGTTCACATTTTAAAATACACTCATTCAAAGACACAGGCTCAAGATAGACAGTTCATATAATCCTCTGACAACTCAACTTCAGCTCACATATGTATTACGTCTCTTCTCAAACTCTCAGTTACTATAGTTACAACAAAGCTGTACATTCATCATGAATGAATTAGCCCCAATTCCCCTTTTGTCCGACACTTAAAAGCCCCTGAACACATGAAACAAGGAGCACGATCATCCTCAAACTCTTCCTATTGGACTACTGTAGTTCTTTTCAAACATTTCCCTCTCAAGTGAACTCCAGGGTTCTTCTGCCTCTAAACGGGATTTAGGCAAGGCAAGGCAAGTTTATTTGTAGAGCACAATTCGTACACAAGGCAATTCAAAGTGCTTCACACAACAGGAAAAAAAAATGCATTAAAATCACAAAACATGCCCTTTTTTGATTGAATATATGTTGTTTTATTATTACATGTTTTATGTTGCACCTTAAGAGACAAGTTCCTACGTTTTTGAATTTTGTTCATTGACAATGGCAATAAACTCTTTCTGATTCTGATTCTGATTCTGACATGGCAGAAATCACAATCTTAGTTCAAGACATAAAAGAGAAGAGTGCAAAAAAAAAAAGTATTTCAGTCATATGCACAGCCAAACAAAACAGTTTTTAGTTTAGATTTGAACATTGCCAGAGTAGCGGCCTGTCTCACATCCTCAGGAAGACTGTTCCAGATTTTAGCTGCATAAAACTGAAACGCAGATTCCCCATGTTTAGTCCTGACTCTGGGCACCAGCAGGAGGCCGGTCCCTCAGGTCCTCAGAGTCCGAGATGGTTCATATGGCACTAACATTGTACAAAAAGATTCAGTTGTAGTCATCTGGACTCTGGACTCCTTTTGTCCCTTGTGTCCTGCTTATTGGTTCTCTTCACTGTGAAGAGAAGAGAACCAATAAGCAGGACAAAAGGGACAAAAGGGAAACAGAACCAAGAAGAAGGGGTGTCTCTATCCCTTATGTCTCAGGACTGTCAGAAAAACTGCAACGAATTTTTAGACAACACGAAGTCCCTGTTTATTTCAAAACAGGCAACACGTTAAGACAAAAAACTGGTTCACCCTAAGGACAAGATGCCGACACAAAAAACAGAGCAATGTAGTGTATTCTATCCAATGCAGTGAAGAAAGTTGTAAAGAGCGGTACATAGGGGAGACTAAACAGCCACTTCACAAGAGGCTTTATCAGCACAGAAGACACGCAAGTTCAGGACCCCAGAGCGCTGTGCATCTTCATCTTAAAGCCACAAACCACTCTATTGAAGACAGTGAGGTGGAGATTCTGAGCAGGGAAAAAAGATGGTTTGAAAGAGGAGTTAAGGAGGCAATCTTTGTTAAAAAAGAGAATCCTTCATTAAATCGGAATGGAGGTTTAAGATTCAACCTTCCCGTTGTTTATAATGGTCTGCTGAAACCCTGGAGACGCCCTGGGCATTCGGATGCTAAATAGGCACTCAAGGTGAGGCAGGGAACAATAGAACAATAGGCCCATCCCAGTTTCAATGGGCCATTAGCAGGAGGTCCCGCCCTGTGGGCAGGGCTCTTACAGAGTAGGATATAAACAAGAGTTCTCAGACTTGTTTCTCTGATTGAGAATGACTCTTGGATGAGAGTTGAAACGTTTTGTTTCTTCTAAAACAGAGTCCAGATGACTACAACTGAATCTTTTTCTACAATGGAACACTCCTGGACGAATGAGGGATTACACCGACATGGCACTAACATGTCCGAGATGTACTTTGGTGCTAGGCCATGGAGAGACTTGTATACAAGCAGAACTGCTTTGAAGTCTATTCTCTGAGCCACAGGGAGCCAGTGCAGAGACCTGAGCACAGGACTAATGTGATCGTATTTCCTGGTTCTAGTCAGGACCCGGGCAGCAGCGTTCTGGATGTACTGCAGCTGCTTTACAGCTCGTTTGGAGAGGCCAGTGAGCAGGCCGTTACAGTAGTCCAATCTACTAGAGACAAACGCATGGATAAGTCTCTCCAGGTCTGGTTTAGACACTATACTTTTGATTTTGGCAATGTTTTTTAGATGGTAAAAAGCTGCTGATGTTATTGATTTGACGTGGCTGTTAAAATTCAAATTTGAGTCCATTATTACCCCCAGATTTCCCCAGAGAGAATAATGCAAACTCATTACACTTGGATGTGGAAATGAGTTCTAACGGCAGCTGAGCTGGAGGGTTTGTTAATCTGTTTACTGTGGCAAACAGGACACGCGAGTTGTTACTGCAGCTTCCAATTATTTCAGAAAAATATCCTTCCCTAGTTCTACATAAGATGAGGTTGTAGTACAACTTCTCTCTGTAAATCTCTTTCTGAACTTGGAGCTTCGACTTGCGCCATTTTCGTTCTGTGCCCTGACCGAATCATCATGTCTCCATGGTGCCTTCTGCTTATTTTTAACAATTTTAGTCTTCATAGGGGCAATGGTGTCGAGAACATTCAAAACACTAGATGTAACAGAGTTCAACAAATCATTTACATTAGAACATGAGACATTTTCAAAGTTTATCATTTCCATAAACAGTTTTCCCGTGCTGTCATTTATGTGTCTCCTCCGGACAATTGCAGGACCAGCCGGTGGTTTGGGAAAAACAGACAGGTCAAAGAAGACACAGAAATGATCAGACAGAGCAACATCGACCACATTGATGTTTGAAATATTAACCCCTTTTGTAATTAGAAGATCTAGAGTGTGCCCTCTGCTTTGGGTGGGGCCGCTCACGTGTTGAGTAAGACCGAAAGTTTCAAGGACAGCGTGAAGCTCTTTAGCGTTTCTGTCACAGATATTATCAACATGAACATTGAAACCACCTGTTATAACTAAACCATCAAAGTCTGTGCATACGACTGAAAGCATCTCAGTAAAATCATCAATAAAACTTTTGCAGTGCTGAGGAGGCTTGTATAAAACAATGAAGAGAATTGATGGAGACTGTTTTAGCTCAATTTTAAAGGCTACGTACTCAAATGTTGAAAACACCCCAAAGGACAACCTGTGGGTAACTATTTAATCTCTAACAAAAGCACACACACCTCCTCCCTTTTTGTTTTCTTGTGTTTCAGATTCAAACATAAAGTTGGGTGGAGCAGACTCTATTAGAACTAAATTTCCTGTGTTTTTGTCAAGCCATGTTTCAGTTAAAAACATACAATCAAGATTATAAGAAGAAATAAAATTATTAATTAAGAATGATTTGTTACATAAGGATCTGACATTTAGCACAGCAAGTTTCAGACTAGTTTCAGTGAGACTGGGCGTTATCTTTTTACAGGGAATATGAATCAAATTTCTCAGGCAGTCTGACTCGCATTTTGTTTTCCCATCTGTGTGATGTTACTACAGAAATAGCACTAGGGGAGGCTGTTTTTACCCAGGGCCCCGGGTTGGTTTGATTTTTAATATGACTTTAAGTCCCGGCAACGCTGAGACCCAGTGCATCCTAGCTATGGGAGATACCAGGTGAAAGGCGAGGGGGGATAGGTGGGGGGACTTTTGTTGGTGTAGTGGGAGCCGGTGAGCGTTTGGGACCAGGTGAAAGGCGGGTGATTTTTGTCTGTGTAGCAACAGTCAGGGGAGAGTTCATCATCGTTGATATCAGAACTCTTGCTAAATTAGGCGTGAGTGGAGCCATCTTAATGCCTGATTTGATCAGATGTTCAAGATGGCTGGGAAGACCCCTGGGTGAGGGTGGAGATGGAAAGGAGAGTGAAGAATCTGTAGTGGGAGTAGATGTTGCAGGGGGGATCCAGGGCTGCTCTGAGGGCAGGGGCGATGGCGGGGATACTGCCGGGCCCGCCACAGATGGGTCCAAGGCCTTTGATGAGGACCGTGCAGGAAAGAACTGAAATGCCTCCTGCGCTAGCCGTGGTGAAGATTGTTGTGGTGCTGCTGCAGATGAGTCCTTTGCTGGAGGTGGTGGAGGTGATCGTGGCGCAGCTGGAGTTGAATTCTTTGCTGCTGGTGGTGGAGCGGCTGCTAATAAATCCTTTGGTGGAGGCTGTGGTTGTGGTGCTGCTGATGTTGAAACATTGGCTCGGTCTCTGGCTGATGGAGCAGGAATTTTTCTCTCATTCCTCTCTTCTCTAACTATCTGCTCAGGACCCTGTCCAAGCCCAGCCTGTCCAGGCCCAGTCCAATGCCTCAGAGCGTGGAGCAGGTTCTCTGTCAGCACCCTCACTCCACCTCTACAGAGGTGTGGGCCATTTCTCTTAAACAGGTCCTCTCGTTTCCAGAATAGATAGAAGTTCTCAATGTAGTGCAATCCTCTTGTTGCACACTCTTTAGAGAGCCATGTGTTCAGCTGAAGCAGCCGGCTAAACTTGTTTATCTTCCTGTCAATGTTTGGAAGAGGTCCACTTATGAATGTTTTTATTTCCATTTTATCAAGCCGTCTGAGAACACACAAGTTCTAAGTCCCTCAATATTGTCCATCTCATGAGCACTGGGATCAAATATAACATGAGTTCAAAGCACATTTCATGTTGTGTGTCTGTGGATGAAAAGTGTCTCCTCAAAATCATGTGAATATGTTCTGCAGTCTTGTGTTTTAAGTGTTAGGTCTTTAAGATCAGCTGACCATGCAGCAGATATCTGGAAATGTAGTCATTATATAAGATTAATGTTAATAATAAGTATTATTATTATCAATAATAATAATAATAATAATAATAATAATATAATAATAATAATAATAATAAAATAATAATAAAATAATAATAATAATAATAAATAAT
Source organism: Chaenogobius annularis (assembly GCA_015082035.1). Taxonomy (NCBI): domain Eukaryota; kingdom Metazoa; phylum Chordata; class Actinopteri; order Gobiiformes; family Gobiidae; genus Chaenogobius; species Chaenogobius annularis. The sequence goes on from BJKM01000645.1 coordinate 282,430, forward strand.
AATAATTAAAATTAAAATAATAATTAAAAAAAAAAATGAAATAAATAATAATGAAAATATATGAAACAAGGCATTCATGTTTTGTCCCATAATTTACTGACAAACAAAAAATGCAACAGTGTAAAAACGGAATCAGTCAAGATTTGACCCTTAGAAACATATGAGAGTTTCTGGACATGTGAAAATATAGAACACAATTATTTAGAAACTTGCTCATATTTTAGAAACAAATCCTGTCTAAAATAGTCAAATGTAGTTTGTATTTTGTAGTTTGTAAACTCAGGGTTCTTCTGCCTCTTCACGTGCTTTAACATGAAGCTGTCTGCTGCAAATACAAGTGATACGTTTCTTCTGTTTCTCTTCTCTGTCTGACCTTATGACCTCTGATATCAAAATATAATCATGAGCTAAAATCACTTTACAAGAGATGAAAGTGTGCGTTCTGTGGAGATTGTCTTATGTTTGAAGCAGAATCTCAAAAACATGCCCTAAAATCCTGTAATACAGTCTTGTGTTCCTTAAGTCCGAGTGAAGATGATGAGAGAAGGAAGAGCTGAGCATTAGCCACCGCAGCAGTTCTCTGGAAATGAACACAATCAATAGCACCTTTGAATCTTTTGATCACAACTCAACCAGCAGCACAACATGAAGGTGTTTTCTGTGGAAATACATGTGTCGGACAAATGACATTGCTGCCAACAAAGTGTTTGCAAAGGTGGATTATATTATTATTATTCACGTTTGACCAACTCACGACTCATATTGTTGCAAAGCCGGCCCCAAAATGGTGGATACTATTGACTACAAAGAAAACATGTGCACCTAAAACAAATAATGTCAATGATTGCACTCCCCTTTTTGCTACTGAAGAGGCACAGCCTGAAGCACATGTGCAGGAAACACACCAAACACATGTGAGTCAAGAGAATAAATATTGTACTGCACCCTAAATACAAATATGAGGTTCCCTCCCAGCCTTGAGGGGCGTTACCTTGGGTCATCAACAGTTTTGAATGAAAAACGGTTCAGTTCTGCTGAAAATGAGTGTTTTTTTACAATCATTTCAGCTTCTACTCGTCTCTTAGTGGTTCTAGAGTTTGAACCAAACATGTTGAAGTCTCACTTTGTTTCTATCAATCACAAATGTGGAACTCTCTTCATGAAAATCTGTGACTTGAAATAAGGCCTGATATTTATATATCTAAATGAAAGACTCGTCTTTTTAATATGACTTGTGAATAACTTATGATTATGGATCATACTTTTATTGACTCTAAAGTGTTGTAACTGTCATGTTTATCTGTTGTTTTGACTGGATCAGTGTAAATGATGTGACCTTTTCTCTCTTTCCTAAATGTTTGTGGTTGTTTTCTGTGTAAAACACTTTGACTTGTCTGTGTGCATGAAAGGTGCTCTACAAATAAACTGGACTTGACTCAGAATGCTGCTGAAAAAGCCCAGGGCCAGTAGTGCCAGTCTCCTGTTCTGTCAGGCTCTTGTGAACACTTTTCACACTCTCATGACAAACCTGATGTATAAATTCATGTGTGGCCTAAATGACTCTCTGAAGTCTCTGGTGGCGATGCTGGTGAGTCCCAGGTTTAGTGCTGTTCAGTATCACTGCTCTTTATGAAACACTGAGCTGTCTTTTAGAACCCTTTTATCGTTGTCTCCTGTCTTCTTGTGTTCTTTTATGGACCATGAGTCTGAAACTAAGAAATTATGAGGATTTTATTGTTTGTCAGGAAGCCAGGCCCAAAGGAGCAGCTGGAAGCCATCTTCAGGGTGAGTAGCCCACGACCGCAGCATGTGTGGGGTTCTCTGGGGCGCTCCTCAGGTTCTTTCTGTGACTCAAACTCTTCTCTTATTGTTCTTTTCCAGCGTCTGGAGGAGGACGTCCTGACTTTTGTCAAAGAGCAACTGCAGAGGCTCCACAGGCTCCTGGCCTCAGATTACCCAGAATGCTCTGAGAGGGAGGGGGAGGAGCCGAGCAGCAGAGAGGTTCTGAACATCACCCTGGACTTCCTGAGAAGGATGGACCAGGAGCAGCTGGCCCAGCGCCTGCAGGACAGTAAGAACTCTGTTACTGTCCATCTGAGGAACAGCTCCAGGCTCTGATCTTTCACTTTACAATTAAAAGTAGTTCATTTGACATTTGAGTGAAGAAGTTTTCACAAATCAGAAGGAGCTTGAGTTGACAGTTGTTTGTGTCTTTATTCAGGAAACACTGTTGGAGTTTGTGGAGATAAACTGAAGTCTCATCTGAAGCAGAAGTTCAACTGTGTGTTTGAGGGCGTGGCTAAAGCAGGAGACTCCGCCCCCCTAAACCAGATCTACACAGAGCTTTACATCACAGAGGGCGGGTCCTCTGAGGTCAACCAGGAACATGAGGTCAGACACATGGAGAGCGCGTCCAGGAGAGCGGCCCGCTCCAGAGACCACTATCACATGTGAAGACATCTTTAAAGCCCGCCCACATTCACCAGAGCCAATCAGAGTGGTGCTGACGAAGGGCGTGGCAGGCGTGGGGAAAACCGTGCTGACTCAGAAGTTCAGTCTGGACTGGGCTAAAGGCAGGGCCCACCAGGAGCTCCAGCTGCTGTTCCCGTTCACTTTCAGAGAGCTCAATGTGCTCAGAGACACACAGTTCAGCCTGGTGGAGCTGCTGCACCACTTCTTCAGTCCATCCAAAGATCTCTGCAGCTTCCAACAGCTCCAGGTGCTCTTCATCTTTGACGGTCTGGACGAGTGCAGACTTCCTCTGGACTTCAGCCGATCCCAGGTCCTGAGCGACCCCACAGAGTCCGTCTCAGTGGACGTGCTGCTGGTAAACCTCATCAGGGGGAGCCTGCTTCCCTCCGCTCGCCTCTGGATAACCACGCGCCCCGCGGCGGCCAATCAGATCCCTGCTGAGTGCGTCTCCAGGGTGACAGAGGTGCGAGGGTTCGCCGACCCGCAGAAGGAGGAGTACTTCAGGAAGAGGTTCCGAGACGAGGCCACAGCCGTCATCTCCCACATCAAGAGCATCCGCAGCCTCCACATCATGTGCCACATCCCGGTCTTCTGCTGGATCCTCTCCACAGTTATACAGAAGCTTCTGGAACAAACAGAGAGACCGGAGCTGCCCCGGACCCTCACACAGATGTACGTCCACTTCCTGGTGGTGCAGGCCAAAGTCCAGAACATCAAGTATCACCAGGGATCGGGGGCAGACCTTCACTGGACTCCAGAGACCAGGGAGATGGTGCGGTCTCTGGGAAAACTGGCCTTTGAGCAGCTGCAGAAAGGAAACCTGATCTTCTACGAGAGTGACCTGAGCGAGTGTGGGCTGGACGCTGCAGCGGCCTCAGTGTGCTCCGGAGTGTTCACACAGGTCTTTAGAGAGGAGCCAGGCCTGTACCAGGACAAGGTCTACTGCTTCATCCATCTGAGTGTGCAGGAGTTTCTGGCTGCTCTTCACGTCCATCAGACCTTCACAGAGTCTGGAATCAACCTGCTTTTCACACCCGTTGAGTTTCAAAATTTCGAAAGAGAAAACAGCTCCAAGAAAAAAAAAAAAAAATTTCAGTTCAATAACAAAAATGATAAAGAAACAAAAAGCACAAAACCCTCTGCCTAAGGCAGCTATCTACTGCTCTGCTGTGGACCAGGCCTTACAGAGTCCAAACGGACACCTGGACCTGTTCCTGCGCTTCCTCCTGGGGCTGTCTCTGTCGACCAATCAGAGCCTGCTGCAGGGTCTGCTGACTCAGACAGGAAGTAGCTCAGGAACAAATCAGGAGACAGTAAAGTACATCAAAAAGAAGCTGAATGAAAAGGGTGTGTCTGCAGAGAGAAGTCTGAACCTGCTCCACTGTCTGAACGAGCTGAACGACCTCAGTCTGATGGAGGAGACACAGGAGTACATGAGAGGAGAAGAGCTCTCCTCGTTAAGTTCTCCTGCTCAGTGGTCGGCTCTGTCCTGTCCTTCCTCTTACTGTCCTCAGACTCAGACCTGGAGGAGTTTGACCTGAGGAAATACCAGGCCTCAGAGACAGCTCTCCTGGGTCTGCTGCCGGTGATCAAAGCCTCGTCCAAAGTCCTGTGAGTCCAGACTGTATTTAAAGTGCATATGACAGGTTCGATTAGACTTTTCACTCAAACATAGTGAACACGATTATATTTAAGATTTGACTCAACATTTTGTCTGTTTTTCTCCAATTTTACCATTTTGATGGTGTTTATAAAGTTACTTCCTGGTTGGACAAGAGCAGCTGATGTGACATATGTAGAAATAATTCCACAACTGTTGCCTAGCAACCATGATGTTAACAAGGGCCAAAATCCATATAAATGACACAATAGTTTTGATGTGATAAAGTATAATACCTGAAAACACTTTATCCCCAATAATACCTTCAATAAGTCTGGAGGTTTTTGTTCAAATGTAATGACATCAGATTACTAAAACAAGCTTTAAATACACATATTACAACTTTTCACCATCAAAAGTGTCATTTGGAATAATCTATGTATTCTCAAAAGAAATCGATCACTATTGTCAGTATCTTGGATTCAAAGAAATTATATTAAAGCTTCTGTGGATGAAAATGGTGAAATAGTAAAAAAAAAAAAGTGCAATTAATCACCAAAAATAATGTTCCTATCACCTCTAAAGAAATCTATGACTCAAAGTGTCCACACGTCTTTGTGCAGTTAATGAGAGGTCATAGGTCGACCAGTCCACCATCAGTAATCACCTTTATATAAATGTATTGATTTTATTCACAACAAAAAAATGTAACATTAAACAACATTTCAAACTATTCAGAAACCAAAAACAACACAACCAAGATGCAAAGCAAACTGGAATTCACCATTTCAAGACATGAAATGTGAAAAAGTTTGGACCTGTCGTTACAGTTCTGCCTCATCAATCAAATCAGGAGGTTCATTTTGAAATATGACAGAACTACCGTACTTTTATGACTACAAGCCGCTACTTTTTTCCCGCGCTTTGAGCCCTGCAGTCATTAAAACGGTGCGGTTAATTCATAGATTTTTCCTGGGTAACGGCCCACTGGGACCCTCTAGCAGGAAGCGCAAGCGTTTGACACACTGTAGAAGAAGACGTCAGTGGACAGTGGTCAGTTTTTGAAGCTCTGAGTTTTATTACAATCACACTCATATTCACAGAGAAATGAGTCTATTTAGGTCCGCTGTGGTCTGCTGCGCCGCGGCCCATGGGGAAGCCACGAGACCCCCGGTTCAAAAGACAACCGCGTGCGTTACAACGTGGGCACCTGCGGCTTTTTGACTGGTGCGGCTCCTATATGTATAAGTTCTTGTTTCTTCTAACTGTAGATTCAAACTGTGTTTTTGTCATCAGTTTACCGAAAGTGTCTCTCTTATTTACATGTTCATCAATCTTACTCTGGAAAAAGGCACACAAATAATATGTTTATATTATTTGTAAAATACAATTTACACAAAGTAAAATGTGTCAAATCCAAACCAAAACTTTCTTCTCATGGAAATTAAGTCCAATCTTTAAGTCAATTAACAAATAATAAATCAACTAATTCAATGTGTTTGTGTGTGTACATGTGTACATGTGTGTGTACATGTGTGTGTGTGCGTGCGCGTGTGCGTGTGCGTGTGTGTGTGTGTGTGTGTATGTGTACACACGTGTGTTTGTGTGTGTGTGTGTGTGTGTGTGTGTACATGTGTGTGTGAGTGTGTGTGTGTGTGTGTGTGTAAAGTGTTCATATAGTGGACAGTGTTGAAGTAACTGAACACATGAACCCAAAAAGTCGTGCTCAGAATACTCATGTTGAGTAACTGTATTCTGGTGCAACTGCTCGTTCTTTTGGTGCTGTTCAGAATTCAGTTTCTTTTCTAAAATCAGAGGAAAACATTGGATTAGTTGTTCATGAGTTTTAGGGGCCCACATTGCACGTGGCCCAGCACCGGTGCAGTGACCGCAGTCTTTCCGTAGCATTAAAAGTACGAGTACGTCCAAAGCCTGTGACCGCAACAGCTCCGGTCCTAATGTGAGCTGTCCACCACAAGAACACCGCTCCAACAGAGCAGCCGGAGCTGCACCGCTCCAATGTGAGCGAGCGACCTTTGAACTGCACTGAAGTCATGAGAAAACACCTCTTATAGTGAGTGTGTCTGCAAAATGTCTTTCTCTCATCTGTGAGAAAAGTACACTTATGTTAGAAACAAATGCAGAACAAACGGTGAAACTAAATGATGTTTTAACTCTACGTTGTGTTCTCACACTAATATAATGCAACTCCATGTGAAAGTATTGTAGGTTTTCAGAATACAGTTCTCTGTTTGGACGAGGAAACAGAATGTGTTGTAAGATGCAGTTTGATGCAGATGTGCAGTGCTCTGTGGCTAAATGCATTTTCAAACTATTCTTCCCATCACTGTCTGGGAATGTGTGTAGCACAGGTTTATGTGTGTGTATATACTGTACATACACCTAAATATTATAGACTTTCATTTAGAGTTTTCTGGCTCCTCCCTTTTCAAATGCCTCTAGAAATTCATAATAAAGTAAAAGAACGGTTAACTAAGAGAAAAAATAAGAATCTGCTCTACTTCTTTAAATGTTTAACTTTTATTGTTCCAATCCAACTTTATTTGTAAACACATTTTCCCAACACAAAAGTCTCAAGTGCTGCACAGAGTACGAAACAAGCACAGGTTGTTACATTTTCTTTGCAATCCACAACTTGACAGCAATGTTCCCTCTAATTTTTCATGTGTCTGAGCAAACACACAATCTCCCTGAGTGGTCCCGTGGACCACTGTGAGCAACATCAGACGTGTGCACTGTGGTCACGCCAGGATCAAATCTGTCCAAGTTACATGGTTTCATAAAATAATCAAATGACAGCAGTCATTTCTGTTAGATTACTTTAAATGAATCCACTTACAATGAAAAAGACAATGGCCTGTGTAGCAGCGATGGACTGGGTGAAAACAAGTGTCCCGAGAGTTTATTAAAAATTAAAAATCAGAAAATTGGGTAATAATAATAATCCATTTATTTTATAGACTCAGTTGGCCAGAGTTGAATTATATCCTACTATATAATGTAAGCTTGTTTCAATAGGTTAGTTGTATAAGTAGAGCTGAATATTGGTTTATATACATTTTTGTATTAATTTCATGACCAGCATCCATTTTTGTAGTACAGCATGTAACCAAGTACTTTGAGGCAAATAAACTAGATCAATGAAAGATAGATGAGTTTATATCATAATGTGGAGTCTTCAGGCAAAGCAAGAACAATTTTATGAGAAAATCAGGTGACTCAACTACAAAACTGACAAACTGCCTCATTTCACCTGAGCCGCCTAATATTCTGTGGGCCTATAGCCCACTCTCTGTGGCCCATTTGTGGACCACTGCTTTAAACCAGCTTTAACATACACAATGCAAAGTACAGCTTCAAAGAGGCCCAGGTCCGGGCCATTTCTGATCATATTACTGCAATGAGACAGTCCATGAATGGCCCATGTATAGACAGCTCTGAGCTAGCGACCCGCACGGGACGGTTTTTAAATAAATAAACTGAACTAATCCCACTGAAACTGTTCAGAGGGAGAAATCCAAAAAGCTCATTCACAGACAGCGCCGCCCTCACGCCTCTCACGTCGCGCTGAGCCTCATTCAGAAAGTTTCACCAGTGTTGTTCTCGTCACATGGTCTAAGTTTCATATGATCCAGCTGCTCGGTCCTCGGTTGCAGTGAGTGGTCACGCGCTCTCATGCACTGCCTCTTATCACCGCTCGACAGCGCCGCTCACAGGTGCGCAGAGGGAACACTGGTGAATGGATGTCGGTGTCGCTGCCCGTTCGTTTCGCCATGATTAAGGGGTTGCGTCTCTTAACTCCGCTGCATTGTTGTTAGCTAACGCACCTGCATGGCGCGTATGGGCAGGGCACATGTAAAAGCACTATCAATGCTATGATTGGCTGCGTAGCATAAGTAAACCGTATTGTATCATTGGCTGGAAACCTGTCACTCACTGTTTTACATTGAAAAATGATACAAAAACACATTATTGGTCTATTTAATTAGATTAGGTCAAATATTAGATATTAATTAATACGTTTATAGTGAATTTTATTTTGTGCGCCGTATAGATTTTCTTGTGCGCAGAGAATGTGCGAGCAGTGAGCGATTGCACAGGCGCGCAGATATCAAAATATGATCAATTTGACGTCAGGGACTGACCCTCCAAACTGAGTCATAATTAGAAAAACATGAAACTCATGTGCACTTTAAACTCTTGTGTCATGGTTCTAGTCCCTAATATTCCTCTCTGTCCTCAGTCTACCCCTCTGTGGCCTGTCCCCTCACAGCTGTGGTCCTCTGGCCTCAGTCCTCAGCTCCTCCAGTCTCAAAGTCCTGGATCTGAGTAACAACGACCTCCAGGACTCAGGAGTGGAGCTGCTGTGTTCTGGACTGAAGAGCGCCCCCTGCAGACTGGAGACTCTCAGGTGAGACGCTCCCATGATGCACTCCGCCCCTTGTGTCCACATGAGTGTAACACTGCCCCTTGTGTCCACACGAGTGTAACGCTTCCCCTTGTGTCCACATGAGTGTAATGCTGTGTGTCTTTAGGGTTTCTGGATGTCTGGTCTCAGAAAGGGGCGGGGCTGCTCTGGCCTCAGCTCTAAGCTCCTCCTTCCCCCATCTGACAGAGTTAGACCTGAGCTACAACCATCCAGGACCCTCAGCAGAGCTCCTGACCGCTCTATGGGACGACCCCCACTGCCCCCTGGACTCTCTCAGGTCTGGGTCCTGGTTCAGTCTCTGGTCCATGGTTGGTCCAGGTCTGGGTCTGTGGTCTGGTCTAAACTGGACTTGTGTGTTTCAGGTTGGATCCTGCTGGAGAACAGTGGATGGTCCCAGGTCTGAGGAAGTGTGAGTCTCTGTATTTCATTCAGTTCATAGAAACATTAACAATGTGACTTTATCAGACTTCAAGTCTTCACAATTAAAGAGGAAACATCTGAGTGAGAGATTTGAGTTACAAAAGACTCCAGACAAGTTTTTGTCTTTGTTCATTTGTTTCAGTGACGTGCGGTGAGGTTCATGCCTAGTGAGGCACAGATTTACCAATGCAAATGAACCCAAAAGATTGACAAAAGACTATGAGTTGTGCTTTAGATCTCATTTTAGCATTCTTACATACATACATATTTTCTTTATGGTCAAAATTAATTCAAATTGAGCCAAATTCCAGCCGATTTCAGGCCAAAATAACTAAAAGTTTATGGTCTTACCTTTACATTTTGATAAGCCGGATTGTAAATAAGAAATAAACGAGTTCAAGAAAGAAGAAGACAACAGTGCAACAGTCCACGGGCTCAGGAGCGCCCTCTGCCATGAAGCAGGCGTATTGTTTACCTCACCGAGTGAACTTTTACTGCTGTTTTTATAATGAATCTGCGAAACACGTTTCAGAAATACATTTCATACATTATCCAGAATATGGAAGTACAGAGCACATCGTCAGGGTGTTTTAATTGTTAAATACAGAGGGACAGCGACACAGTATCTGCATCGCATACAGCCATGCATTATACTGTGCGCTGCCTCACGGGGGCGCCCCTCCTCCCTGTATTTGAACAGAAGTTACGGGACATGCGGAAATTCTGATATTCTTAATTGAATTTAATTTTTTTTTCCATATTGGATTCAAAGGGAAAGGGGGTTTATAATACATACCAGATGACAAATATGAACTTTTATTATATTTTAAAATTCAGTTTTTTTCTCCCAAGATTGACAGGTGAGGCCCTCCCCTGCCCCCCCCCCCCCCCCCCCGAATGCACGTCACTGATGTGTTTTTTACAGCTTAATAATATATATATATAATTTTAAAACTCTTTTCAGATTCACAGGAACAGGAAGTGATGTCATATTAAGTTTATTTTTAAGCTAAGTTTTCCCGATCCCAGAGTCCACCTTGTCGACTCTTGATGCCAAAAAAGGAAGGAGAGAATCAGAAGAACTGAGCCTAATAAGTGAAAACTAAAGGAGCATTGAAGAGAAAGACAAAGACAAAGAGTTTATTTTCCAGTAACTGCAGGACACGAACTTAACTTGACATTGTTAAAAAGGAAACGACAGAACAAGAAACTAAAGTTACTGAGGTTCAACACAAGAGTAATGACATGGAAAGACAGAGACAAAACCTACGGCTCTACAAGCTACAGGAAGAAGAAGAGGATGATGAAGAAGAGGATGAACATGAAGATGATGAACTTGAAGAAGATGAAGAAGATGATGAAACTGAAGATGAAGAAAATGATGAAGATGATGACGAAGATGATGAAAATGAAGGTAATGAAGATGAAGGCAGCCAGGTGGTCCCTGTTGTAGAGGGGACATTCACTGATATCTCTCACTGGTCCGGTCATCATCCGGTTCATGTCCAGGACCACGAGGGACACGATCTGACACAACTCCAAAGACTCAGAGTTCCTCAAGACCAAAGGCCTGCACTTCAGAGAGGACCCAGCAAAGACAAAGAGACCCCAAACGCCCTGTGGCCCCAAATCCAAGAGGCCAGAAGACCAGGGATTATATTCATTTTTACAGATGGATCGTGTGTACAGTTTATTATCTGCAATGTTTATGGACCCAACAGGAATAATCAAGTCAGAGACATGTTCCAGAAGCTCCAAAGTGTTTGACTTTAAAATAGAGCGATGCAGTTTTTGTTATTGGAGGTGATTTGAATGATTCCCTGATGAGAACATGGACAGAGACTCTCCAACACAGACCTGAGCTCAAGCTTTCAAACCACCTCTTATCTATGCCACAATCTAGTCCTCACCGATATCTGGAGATGTATGAATCCTGCTGCTATTGAAGAAACATGCTCCAAATACAGTTTACAATCTAGAACTGAGTTCTGGATTATGTCGTCGCAGGACGTTCAAAATGTCTCACAGGTCAACCATCAACTTTCTCCAATATCTGACCATGAAATAATTAAAACTTAAAGGTCTTACAGAAAAAAGTACTTTCTAGAGGATATTGGAAGCTAAATAATATTTTAGAACAAGACGATTTTTTTAAAGAAACAAACTAGTGTCCTGCAAAAACATTTGATAAACAAGGAATGGACTGAATCTAAAAAATGCGAATTCTTTAAACTCAAAGTTGGAGAAGCTGCAATTGAACAGAGTAAGATGATAAAAACATGAAACACAATGAAAGAAAACAAATCGATGAGTCAAATTCAAGAGCTTCTATCAAGCTAACGCTTACAGTGAGTCCAACATTCCGCAGCACGTCTTTTAACTGGCACACGTCGTAGAGAACATATTACACCTGTTTTATGCTCGCTGCACTGGCTCCCGTTCATTTTAGAGTCCATTTTAAAATGTTATTGTTTGTTTTTAAAGCGCTTCATGGACCGGCCCCCGCGTACATTTCAGACCTCATTGTTCCCTACACTCCTGCGCTCGCTGAGGTCTGAGGGCCAGCTCCAACTCCAAAATAAAACTGCTTCAGTATCTTGGCAACACAAAGCCCTTTATTTTGTAAGTGTCACAGGAAGTGTGTAGTTGTTGTTAGTGGAACTTCCACAAACTTCAGTCTAGTTTTCAGTCTAGAGAACCACGGCTTTGAATCGGCAACCACAATACAGATACGATGTAATGTACTTTATCGAGTGATTTGACCTGAACAATGTGTGTGCCAATTTTCACTCACACAAAATAATGTTTGACTTTCTCAATAGATTTGACAAGTCTGATAGGATTTGTGTAGAATTCATCTGAAATAAAAACGTTAAAAAAGAGTTCTGGGTAATTCTACCTCTAACTCGCACGCCCGTCAATTTGACGGCTTTATTAATAACATTGTAATTTCCCCCCGCGGATGACAGCGCCGCGCGAGCGTTGTATCACCTTTAGTGTCTCTCACAGCAAAGCTAAAGGTCAAATGGATTTGAGGCAATTATCCGTACAAGAGGCAAAACATTGATGAGGTTTCATTCGGGAGGTGAAGGCGAGTCAGACGAGGACTCGTGGGTTTTGGGCAGTTCAGCCGAACCAGGAAGCGAGTCGGTGACGAAGAACTTCGTCCCTCGCTTCAGTTGCCCCGGTAACATCGTCGGGTGAGCGGTATATTCTTGGCAACGGCGACAATATTCAAGGTCTTTACGAATCCTGTGTTATAATAGTATTTGGCTGGCTTTTTTAGGAAGGTGGGTCCAGATCAATGAATGAATGTGCGTATATTCTCTGTAACAGCGGCTTTGCTATCGCAAACAACCTTCCTGCTCCTCCTTCCTCCTCCTCCTCCCTCCACCTCCTCCTTCCTCCTCCTCCTCCTTCATCCTCCTCCTTCCTCCTCCTCCTCCTCCTGCTCCTCCTTCCTCCTCCTCCTCCTTCCTCCTCCTCCTCCTCCTCTCCTCTGCTCCTTCCACTGAGGCTGGTCAACTTCAGCACAAATAATAATATTCATTAAAGAGGCTAATAGACCGATTTTTAGCTCGTTAGAAGAATCATTCTTTTGTTTACGTCATCACCAGAGTGCAACCGTCAAATTGGCGGCTTGGGAGTTCTAAAGGCGCGTTAACATCGCGTACATTTGAAGGCGGCCGCCCTGGCCGCGCCGCCTCAAACGCGCGGCCAAATAATAAAACTCTGCAGCAGACGCGCGGCCGAGGCGGCGAACGCACATGCGCAGTGGAGGAGGTGTGTCCTATGGCAGTTCAGGTTAAGAGAATGGCTTTGGTGTATTTACTTTACAAAGTCCAAAAATGGAGACGATCGGCTCGGCGGCTTGTGTGGGTCCAGATACTTCAGAGGTGAGCAGAGTTTAGTGAAGAGCATTATTCGCTCCAAGAGCTGCGTCTGGCTGATTTTTATTTTATTTGTCCGGGGTTTTTTTTGGTCCTTCTTCCTGGTAGTGTGTACGTACGGCACAGTCTCGGCCGGAGCGGCCGCAGCTCAAACGTCCAAGTCGCGCCGCGTCTGCCGCTCGAAACGCTGGATTCGCAGGTCGCACGTCCACATAGACTTTGAATGTAAACTGGCCGCTTTGCCGTCGTGGTCTGAACTCTGCTTAATAGTTCTAAAATCCTGGTAGTCCTAGTGTTAAGTGGGACTAGGGGGCGCTATAGTTGTGAGTGGCCATGTGCTCATTCATTTATTCAGTTTAGTTTTTCATGCCACAGTAGTGGTTGCAATCTCAGCTTTTAAGCAGGAAATGAAGGTGTTTTCTGATTGGGCGCTACACAAAAACTGTACAGAATATCCAAAGAAATTGGCTGATTATTATATTTCAATGTCTGTAGATGTGGAAAGTGTTGTTTTGAACTCAATCGGACCAAAACCTAGGACATTTTTGGAAAATAAAATGTCAAAGTGGCGGTGGCATTTTGATTCAAAATGGCCGACTTCCTGTCTGTCAAAGGGCAAAGCTTCAATAATATATTTTACTCGTCTCTTCTTGATCACTACCACTGTTCCAAGTGGTTTAGAGCCTTTATTTGAGCAGCCAGAAAATTATAATTATGAGATTGACATTTCAATGAATTTAGTTCACTCTGACAACTCTGGTGCATTTGTGCTAATGTTTAGTGTGTCTTTTAGCCTGTTTTGTATTATTTGGTGTGGCGGCCCCTAGAGGCCAAACTGTACAAAATGGGGCATAGGTCTGATGGACTTTTAGGATCAAGGGCATATCAAGGAATGCTTTGCAGAATATCACTAATAAAAGTCAAAGTGATGTTTATGCATTCCTGTAGGTGGCGCTAGATTACCAATCATAATGGTTGACACATTACTGTAATCAGTGTTGGGAGGTGTACAAATGATTCAAATTTTAACCCAATCAGAAGAAGCGTGTTTGCGCCAGAATTATTTGTATGTGTTTGTGAGGATTAATTGCGCACCTGCTGGCCAAAAGTGAAAAATACACGCTACATGTAATGCACTATTTTTCCTGAAAGAGAATATAACCCCTCAATTTCAGACAAATCAGACAATGTTGACTTTTAGAATAATAAGTAGGAGGCGCTATAGAAATGGTTTTATGGGTATTCATTATTTACAATCAGGCCATCAAAACGCATTAGTGAGTGAACTCAGTAGGTCAATGCGTGTCGCTGTGACGTCATTGAAAAAACAGGAAATGAAGGCGTTTTTCGACGGCGTGCCACGCTGAGCCCGTAAGGAGTTCAGGAAAAAATGGTGGATTATTACATTTCAATGTCTCTAGATGCGGAAAGTGTTGTTTTGAGCTCAATCGTACTTTTTTGAAAAATAAAAGTAAAATGTGGGGGCGCCCGTTCCATCCAATATGGCCGACTTCCTGTGAGCCATACAGCGATTCTGCCGAGTGTGTTTTAGTCGTCACAGGGAGCTCTATCACTGCTCCAAATATCACAGGCCGAGGCCAAAGTTGACGTGTCTCATTTTTGCTCTAGGTGGCGCTGTGGAAGCTGTCAGCTGTCAATACGCCTTAAGAAATACTTAGAAGAAATCATGTGTGAAAATCCAAATGGCTTCATGGCAAACCGTCACATGAGTTCAAATATAGATATTGTTCTGTTCAAACTCAGTACAACTTTATTCAAACACAAAAGACATTGGAACATGCACAGAAATAAAGCACAAATCTATGAACCGTATTGCAAATCGAATTCTACCACTTGGAAAGTTTGAGATCCATAAAAGCAACATTTTCAAAATCACTCCAGGATCAATATTTCCCTCATTGAACTGAATGCATTTATAAAAACCATCAAAGAGATGAAACATTCCAAACATTTCCCCGAAATCTGTATTTTATTCTTTTCTATGATTGTGTCCTTTTATATTTGTGCTTTTTTGATGATGTCACTCATTTCTGTCACTTCTGTCACACTTGATGTCATTTATACGACCCACTTGTGACCAGACTGAACATTGATGTTTCTGACAAGAAAAAAGACAGATTGAGCTTTAATTTAGCCTTTTTCCCCCAAACTTTGATTTGAATATTCAAAGTGACGAATCAAAGTTTCTTTGGAATGAACAATCCAAGCAGCTTCAGAACTCTAGAAAAGAATCATAAATAACATAAAACAACATTCATACAAGAGGACATTCATTCAGGTCAACTCTTACTTCCTACTGAAAGCCTTAAGCCTGCCTTACCCACTTCCCTTTTGTTTGATGAAATTGACACCAAAAACGGCACAACACTTTCAGAAGAATCCCATTCAGTTCATTCTCTGAAACCATATATCACTCATACAGCGATCGCACGATATACTTTATAACCATACACAACAACACACTTGTATGCGACGACGAAAGTCCGTTAACACACTCACACCTATCTATGCCAGCGCTTCTCAGCTATGCTTAAAATATGTAAAGACTTCTAGAGCGAATGGTATATTCACAGTAAGTTAGCAAATTAATACAACACCATTAGTGATTATGATACACTATGTTACACATCTAAATGTGCTAGCACATAGTCCTCTCATATAGACCCAGCTGAATCACATCGCTCTATGCAGAGTCTTCAAATACAAAAACCTAAGCACTCTTCGCTAAATGGATATAGAATAAGCACAAACCAGATTGGAGGTTGGGCAAGCTACACTCAGAAAAAATGTCATGTGTGCTGTGTCTCAGCATTCCTGTGAGTTCTCTGCTGGATCCAACACAGTCTCACAGAAGACTCAAACTGTCTGAGGAACAAGACGGACAGTACCCATGGCGACAGAGGAGCGAGTGGTCAGTTGTCACATGTGGCTAGTAGGACGAGGAGATTAGTGAGGCTCGGTTATATTTGCCATCTACATTGGTCCCTGTATGCTTATCTATGGCTTCCTACTCTCAGCTCATTACACTGGCAGAGAGCTGCGCGCGCCTTCCTTCTTCCTACTGGAACCACCACCCCAGCTTCATCTGATCTTCCGTCCAACCCGCGCAGCTTGGTGGAGCGTAGCACACTCTGAATTTCTTCCCCGAAGTACAGACCAGAGAAGGGAGTCAGATCGAGAGGAAGAGAGAGGATGAGTGTGGTGCAGAAGGATTAGTGTAGATAGAGAGATGCAATGATCAGTCCTGGGTTGTAAGTCGTCTCGGGCGGGGCAATCGTGTGATACTTGGCAGTAAGTTACTCTTTCTATCACAAGCAGACCAGACAAACACACCTCTCCTCTCTCTCCTCCAGATCGGCGGCAGCCGAGATAGCCAGCTGTCCCGTGGCATCGGTGTTCTAAGAATTCCTCCGCCCAAGGCGGCAGGATCAAATTGTCATGTCCTTTATGAGGTCGATTGATGTGAGAAGCAACAAGTGATTGGCCAGGCGAGCACACTTCCTCTCGACCTCGAGGGGCTTTCCTACCTGTTACTGCAGGCACATAGACAGACGTAGAAGTGTTCCGCTGGTGGTGGGTTTTTAGGAATGTGCACCGATCTATTTGTTGTGGCAGATTTGTCAGAAGTACAGCCTACTTGTTTCGCGCTGCCTCTTTCCTGTCCTCCCCACATCGGAATGAATAACAGCTGTTGTGAGCGACTTTAAGTACGCGACCTCTCTCTCTCTCACTCTTGGCTTTGAGTCAGATCCCTAACTGATGATTTGCTCCTCTTCTTGTTAGAAAGTATATATGAATAATTTTATAAAGGATCTTTATTATTCGTATTTGAATTATACTTCACTAGCTGCCTGTCTCCTATGACAAAATGTGAGCTAGACAAAACCGGTGGTATAGCCAAATGTGCAGATGTTGTTCATTGTCTTTGTTATAGACACAACCTTGACATTGAGTCTCATCTATAAGACTTTCAAGGATGTAATTATCTGAAATCCTTAAAACTGCTTTTGAATTGAGCAATAACGAGACTGGAGCCGATTAGACCTGATGGACACCCTGTATTAGGGTGTTCATCTGTTCCAGTTGAACACGTAAAAGTAGTTGCGACTGCTGGCGCGTAGCAGAGTTTCTGCCTGTCGCATCACTTTAGTGGGGGTGTTTGTGCTTCGATTATTTAGTTATGGCCAGTGATGAGAATTCACGAGCTGCCATCCAGCGAGCTCATGTGACATCCGTAATGAACAACTCGCTCCAAGGCTTTGTCCTTACAGCTATTCCTTATCATCATTTTTCCTGCCTTGCCCCAACACATAACTAAGCGCCATAAGTCTCTCCTACTCCATCTTCTTCTGTCGATACAAACTTGTTATTTTGCAAAGAGACACAAATCAAAGTACTTCGTGACAGCTTTTTCACATGCACAACAGTAAATGGTGTATTTCACAGAGTACTTAGCGAAGAGCAAAGAGATGGCTATCAGTTAACTGTCAATCAATCACCATATAGAAGCATCCTGTCTGACTGCTTTCGTCACGGAAAAATGGTAAAATAAAACGAATAGCTGATCTGGCTCACCAGTCCGTCACGGGTCTCTTGTTGTATGAGGGCGACAATTACGCCTATTTAGAGTTTTTATTTTTGCCTTTTTCCTCTATTATCTTTGTTTGTTGGGGCGAATCACTTAGTGTGAGTTTGATGAATAATGTGGCTAACCAAGATTTTATGCCAACAAATCTCAGTATATTAGAGGGACAGCAATTGTTTCTATAGGTCATTGCACAGTTAAGAACATGAATGTCTCTTCACAATTGGTAATAGAAACTACTGGCAATGCATTTAAAATCACAAAACAAACAGTAGCTTCAGAAGGGCAATGATGTTCGACATCGGTATGAGCGTCATATCTAAATTACAGTGTCAGTGAAAATGGTGTGCGATGTGTGTGTGTGGTGTGTGGTGCACTGTTTGTGGTGTGAGTGTCGCTTCTCATTGCATCAAGCACGCAAGGAAAAGACGAGCGGGGTTTGCCTTGTCTTGAAAAAGGACTTCAGAGCGTGCATATACCCTGGAATTCAAAATACCGGCACCCTGGTGGTCGGTCCATTACAAAAGGGTACGTGATCCAGCTGCCGTGCATGGAATACAATCGCCAGCGACCCAGTTATGAGACAGTGAAGTAACCCACTAATATACTAGGCGCTGTTTGCCCTACGAAGGAGACTATTCACACGGATACACAAAAGAAGGCTGGCCGCCGAAGCCCATGATGCACGAGACACAGCACTTGACGTCTTGAAGCACGAATAACCATGGAAGGAGACATTCGCAATGTGAGAACCAGGATGTTGATCGAAGCAAAGAGAGGGAGAAATGTTGGTGGCACAAAAATGAGACAACAGGAAACACAACTTAAAGGGGACAGAGGGGGAGAGCTTTTCTTAGCACCACTACAGAGAATGTGCATGACGCTACGGAAAACTAGGCTACAGGGCTAGAAAATGTGGCCTAGTAAAAATTGCTGATGGAAATCTTTAAAAAGTAAATGTAACCAGTGGGACTGTAGTAAAATAAAGAAATTCTTGGTCGACTAAAGACATGCCCTGTGCATCGATCAGTCAACTAAAAGTGCTTAAGATGTGGTGCTGGAAAAAGCTCTTTAGTATCTCTTTAATTCAAATATTTGAGCTACAGAAAAGTAGTAAATCATCTAGGTATTCATTTGAAAAAAATATTAATGTACTCAGAATGTACTCCCAAATCCTTATAATGCCAGTAAAAAAAAAATTCAACGGATATACATTTTCGTCAACTATGAAGTGATTAATCAACCAATCTACTAAATGACCACAGGTCAAGTTAAAAAAATCCTGTAATCAGTGCAACTATGAAAATATAATGATAAACAAATCAAGCTACAGTAGGTTAATGATTATTTGTATCTGCCTACTTTCAAGCACCACAACTCAATCGTAAGCGTTCTGATGTCCCCCAAACTCTTCCATCTATGAGTAGAACACACAATAAGGGACAGCGAAGCAAAGCAATGAACAGAAAGAAAAAGAAAGAAGGGGTGATCTATGAATAATCGATGCATCAGTCAGTTTTCCTTGCCTTTGAGCCCAGCCCAGCAACACAAGGGCTGGTCAGAGATAGGGAGCACCAACAGCAGAAGGAGGGGTGGAGGGGGGCGAGCTGGAGAAGGGAGGAGGGCTGCAGTGTGCGGGACGCAGGGGGAGATTAAAGGAGCTTCTTCTGCTATTGATTGTGTAAAGATTGGCCTTCATTTGCAGTTGTCTTAGTGCTGTTGTTTGTTTGCCTTGATAAGTCTTGTGATCTTGCAGAGGGAACATTGTGTTTGCTCAGCATCCAGGGAACTGGGGAAAAGGGAAGGAGGGAGGGAAGGGATATGGGCAACAGAAGAATAAAAAGATAGAAATGGAGATTCACATTGCAGCAAAGTCAGATGATGTGTGGGTTCGAGATGTGCAGAACCAAATGGCATGAATTCATAATGAAACGATTTGTCCTCTATGACCAAATGAAATGCACCAAAGAGAAACGGCCAATCCCATTCAAGTTAGTATGAACATTTTGACAGGCTATGAAAGGGCAGTGACAGCCCTGCAGGGACACAAGCTCTTCAATGACTTTTAGACTTAATTTGCATTCCTCCTCTCTCCACCTCTCTCTCTCTCTCCCTCTCTTGCTCACCCACTCCTCTCCTTGTCGAGTATGAAAGGGCACCTGATGTGCTTGGCTGCCTTTGCCAGATAGTTGTGTGTTGCTGCCGTTGTTGTCACTGGGGCATTGGCACAGAGATACCGGCAGCGCATGTATGTCACTGTAGACCCGCACCAAAGCCTGCAGTGGATAATGTGCTTAAATAACTTAATGGTTGGTTGGGGGCACGCTCCAACCCCCAACTGTCTCGCCTGTGCTCAGCTATTGAATAATGAAAATGAGGCAGAAGAATGTAAACTTTATAGATCATTTTGTCATTTATGAATCTTGTGAGAGACCCCAGTAAAAGGACTGAATGTGTTTTATGTTAATATTTAAATACAATTCTGCCACTATCTTTACACATAGCATAGCCCTTCCTGAAAGCAGCTGCTGGGGGACTCAAAAGCCAGTCTCTAATCCACTCCTCAGCCCCCTGCCTCTATCCCACAAAGGCCCTGCCTGGTGCCCTGTGTGCGGCCCCTGTCCCCCAGGCCCCCAGACAATAGCCCACTGGGCCGGGGTAGAAAGGAGGGTGGACCAGAGGCGTGGGTCCATCTTTCTCAGTACTGGAATGTAGCTAACAATCAGCCTGGCGGGACATCCCAGAGGCTTGTTCGAAATCCAACCTTGTCACATAATCTCTGTCAGCAAAAACTACAAGAGTGGAGCCACCAAACCACAGCGCTGGCCTTTAAAGCAGCCATTTGTGGTCAACTATGTGTTCCCGCGTGTATGTTTCTGAGCTTTTTATTTACGCTTGTCATCTCCCCCTCGCACATGAACTTGCACGAGGAAAGGGTAAAGGCTCTCAGAAGACAGCCGAGCTATGTGACATTTTCAAGAGGGCTGTCTCAACCTGTGCGCACACCATTTTCAAGCGCATGGAAAACAGCGGGTTATTTCAGTTAGCTGAGTGAATTTCTGTGAAGTTAAGTGGCCATGTTAAATCCTATAGTGGGTATCAGCTGATAAGACTACAGGGGTCTGCTCAGTCATCAGGTTTGGGACAACAATTTCCACAAAAAGCAGTCCATTCATTGTCTTTTGGAGCTTTACCAGTTACCTATTCAACAATCGTCTACTGTGTAAAGTTATTTGAAAAGTTGGAGACGCTGTGGTTAATCAGTGGACATTTGCAGGGTGGACTGGACAGGCTGGATATAATAAACACTAGCATGATTAATAGAGCTTATGTGAATTTAAGAAACCCCCCGTCTTCCGCTGCCACTCACTGCCCTCTTGCGCACAAAGCAAATTTTTATTCAGGGCTGCATGTTGGAATACATCTTCTATTTAAAAGCCAAATGGGCACAGACAATGTATTGATGCACAACACAGACATGGAAAGAGAGAGGGGGTGATTAGGAGGAAGAGAGATGGATTTTACAGCAGGACTTTTTTGGACAGCAAATGGGGGAAACAGTGGCGTGGGCTGCAGAATGTGAACGAGAGAGTTGACAAGAGGAAGAGGAGGGGGCGGCAAGGAGAGGTCTTCCCTGAGTTAGGAAAATAACCCTGTGTTATTCCATCTGTTCAGTGCGCGCTTGTAAGGCCACTCGGTGTGATGCACAAAATACGCAACAGTGCATATAAATCAAAGCCAACTCTTATGACTGCAACAACTTAACTGGTTCATTCTGCTGGTACATGTGGCCGTAAAACAAAGCAAAGAGGACAAAGCAGCACAGTCACAATAGAAGTGTATGCACTTGCTTTTCTAAACAAAGGAAAACATTAAACATTAATCACAGCATTGGAGAGCCATTCCAGTCTAACTATTCAACAAAATTTACCCATAGCTCACCAGAGTAGCTCAATTTCCTTGCCAGGAGATAGGGAGGCAGCAGAGACAATGCAGTTTCTCCCAGCGCAGCAAGTCTAACTTTACAACATTGACTGAATGTTATCGATGCTGGACATCTGTCTAACACTCCACATCCTGTGTCTTTCTTAAGGAAAAAGCTTTTAAAACAGCCCCTCCAGTGTATAATCTTAACTGCACAAACTTGCCCTGCTCCAACCCTTGGGCCTGGGTATGTCAAGGTTTGTCCAGCCGTATAGCCTGGGCCCATACATGCCCCAGCTGTAGCCTTTCTTTAGGAGCAAGATTCAGAAGCCTAATCTTATCTAAACATAGCCCAGCCCAGGCTCGAAGGGGTAAAACTATCTCCTAGGTGCACACAAACAAAGCATACTGCACAGACGGACAGGTAGAGCCTGACTGAACAGGTCTGCAGAGTA